>CABHPH010148529.1:0-19260 GCA_902168325.1 Peromyscus nudipes
CCCCCTTAGGACCGCTTCAACATGCATGGGTTAATCACTGAGGCTTGTTGCCTATCACCATCTGGCAGATGGATGTCACACATCATTCTCCCTTTGGCAATCTTAAATATGTTCATGTGATAATAGATACATGTTCCTCCTTTGTTTATGCCCTCACCCTTTCTGGAGAGAAGGCCATCAATGTTATCAAGTCCCTTAAGTCAGCCATGGTAGTTATTGGGGTACCTTGGGCACTTAAGACTGACAATGGCCCTACTTATGCATCTCAATGATTTAATGACTTTCTGGGGTCCTGGAAGATATCCCATACCACTGACATCCCCTACAATCCACAGGGACAAGCTATTGTTTAGAGGACCAACAGAGCTCTTAAGGAGCTGTTGACAAGGACTATCTCACCAGAGGATAGTAGAGATCCTCATCTGGCCTTAACAGAGGTCATTTTTCATATGAACTTTCTCAGTTTTAATGACAAGGGGCTAAGTCCTGCCTACAAGCACTGGGCGTCTCTGCCAAAGAATATACCTCTTCCCCTGGTGAGATGAGAGATGAGAGATCCTATCTCCCTCCAAAGGCAGCTGCCAGTCCCCCTGCTAACCTGTGGTAGAGGGTATGCTTGTGTTTTTCCTCAAAGTGCCACTACGCCAATATGGGTCCCAGCAAGAGATGTATGTTTGGCCATAGATCAGCCTGCTTCCACCAAGGAGGAAATAACCCAGGATGGGTAATGTATATACTTCCCTCTCTTGCTCTCATTGCCCCTCTAAAGGCTGAAGACTTGTGGAGCCTTGCTTTTCCTCATTTTGTATGATGCCTTTTGAGATGAGGAACATTAGTGTAGCAGGCTGGGAGCTAGCTAAATATATTAAGGGCCCATAGTTAGCTAAGTTTCTATATTATCCATTACAGCTAACACACAAAATTTTACAATTAAATCAGACAAGAACACAGGTTATGGCCTTTCACTCTTTATTTTTTGAAAAATTTTGGCATGATATAAAGAGGCTGTTTGATCCCTCCTGCATTTCACTTATGCCTTGATTGGTGGGATGGTGTTTTTGATCTTTCTCCTTTTTAAGTGTCTCCTACAGTACATCCAACAATAACAGGCAGCCACTAAGGAGACTCTACAGGTGTTAATGGCTCTCAGACATCCACATCATAGCCCTCCACAGGAGATTATGCATCTGGCTTTCTGAAATCAGAAGGTTGACTCTCCCCACCCAGGGTGACTCCTCAGGGATGGATGCTCTTTGAGGGATAGTAGTCAAAGTCAGGTAAGAGCTTGTTTGGCAAGCCAACCTAAGACAGGCACAGTCCAGTTGCTGAGCCCCCCCCCCCCCCACTGAGGTGAGGTCAAAATTGCTGGAGCAAAGCACTCTGACTCCCACTAAGTGCCCATGTAATAAAATAAAAAGGTGGGTATGTAGTAGGACAGGCCCATAGGGTCGAGGAAATTGGCTCAGACCAGTTGCCAAGGTGTACACATAACATACTCCTCAGGAGCCAACCTGGAGTCTGCCTAAGAACCTAGCAACAGTTGCTGTCAGAGTTCCTGACTGATATTAGAGATCCCGATCATGCCCAGCCAATGAGGGATGACCACACAGACTGGGCACTGGGAGGAGGGTTTATAAGGCCTTCCCTGTTATTGAATAAAGAGTTCATTATTTGCTTTCAACAGACTCCCAGTGTCTGTGTTATTGACACTATGCCTTCTCACCCCCTCCCCAAAGCCAAGCAACAGTAGTGTTTTCAAACTTTTTGAATTTTTAAAGATTTGTATTGTGTCCCAGGGTATGGTTTATTTTAGAAAAGTTTCCATGTGCTGTTGAATAGAATGTGTATTCTCTGTCATTTGGATAGAATATTCTGTAGATATCTGTTAAGTCCATTTGATATATGATATCCATTAATTCTGATGTTTCTCTGTTTATTGTTTGTCCAGGTGACATATCTATCAAAGAAAGTGGGATATTGAAGTCACTCATTATTAATGGATTTATGTTAATCTATGTCTTTAATTCTAGTAGTAGACTTTTAATGAAATTGGATACCTGTAAGTATGGTGCATATATGTTTAAGACAGTGATGTCTTCTTGGCTAACTGTTACCTTGATTTTTATCAGTGGTATTTTGTGTTTTAATAATTATGACTTCCTATTTCTTTCCACAGTCTCTCTTCTATGCTTATTCCTCTCTTCAACTTGAAATAATGCTTCCTATATTTTTCTTAAGTTTGATTTGTTGGATATAATTCTTAAAAGCTGCTTATGTTATGGAAAATTTTTCTTTCCCTTCAATCATGGCAGATTGTTGGGTATATTGTTTTAGGTTGGCTATTATTGTCTTTTAGAACTTGGAATGTATTGCTGGTTTTCAAAGTTTCCATTGAGAAATCAGCTGTTGTTCTGATGTGTTTTCCTTTATATGTGACTTGTGTTTTTTCTCTTGCAGCTTTCCATTCACTTTCTTCGTTATGTGTACTTAGTGTTTTGATTGTGATATGCTATGAGAAATTTCCTGCCCGGTCTTGGTGTTTTCTGTGCTCCCTGTATCTGTGTGGGTATGTCTTTCTTTAGTTTGGGGGAGTTCTCTTCTATGATCTTCTTGAAGACCTGGCTTATGCCACTGACTTGGGATTCTTCTCCCTCATCTATGCCTATATCTCTAAGGTTTTATTTTTCATGGTAATCCACATTTCCTATGTGTCTCTATTATATACTTTAATTTTTTCATGTCCCTTGCTTGTTTTGTTTAAATTTTCTACTTAATCTTTGAGACCTGATGTTTGGAATTCTACTTGATTCATTTCTCCTTGTAAGGCTTTCCTTTGAGTTTTCAGATATAGTTATTGGGCTTTTCAGTTCCATCATTATTTCACCCTGGATCTCTTTTGATGTTTCTTACTCCACATTGAATTTAGTTCTCAAGTTCTGGATTGTTTTCATCATTTCCATCAGCCTTGTGTTTATGTCTTCTTGGGCATCACTCAGGTGTTTCTTCTTCTTTTTTTAAGCAGTTTTTTTTATCTTATTAAGAGATTTTCCACTCATTCCACACACCAACCACAGGTTACCCCAATTCTCCTTCCTCCCACCTCCCAACCCTCCCCCAACCCACTCCCTATACCCACGCCCTCCAAGGCAAGGTCTCCCATGGGGAGTCACCAGAGCCTGGTACATTCATTTGAGGCAGATCAAAGCCCCTCCTCCCTGCATCAAGGTTGTACAAAGTGTCTTATCATAGGTACTAGGCTCCAAAAAGCCAGGTCATGCACTAGGGACAGGTCCTGATTCCACAGCCAGGGGACCCCCTATACAGTTCAATCTAAACAACTATCTCACCTCTCCAGAGAGAGAAGTCCAGTACCATGAGGGCTCCTCAGCCATTGGTCCACAGTTCATGCACTTCCACCAGTTTGGCTAGTTGTCTCTGCACTCTTTCCAGTCATGGTCTCAGTATTCCTTGTTCATAGAATCCCTCCTCTCTCTCATCAACCAGACTCCTGGAGCTCTGCCTGGGACCTGGCCATGGATCTCTGCATCTGTTTCCATCAGTCACTGGATGAGGGCTCTATGATGACGGTTAGGGTATAGAGCCATCTGATCACCAGAGTAGGCCAGCTCAAACACCCTCTTGACTATGGTGGAGTCATCCTTGTGGAGTCCTGGGAACCTCCCTAGTACTCTGCTTCTCCCTATTTACATGGTGTCTTCATTTATCATGGTTTCTCTTTCCTTGCTCTTCCACTCTATTCCCATTCTAGCTAGAACCTCCCACTCCCTTAAGCTCTCATTCCCTGTCCCTTGCCCTTCATTACCGCCTCGCCCCCAGTTGGCTCATGTAAATCTTATCCATTTCTCCATCACTGAGCAATTCATGCATTTTTCCTAGGGTCCTCCCAGCAAGCTAGCCTCCCTGGAACTGTGGAATACAGTCGCGTTATCCTTTGCTTTTTTATTGAGCATCCACTTATGAGTGAGTACATGCCATGTTTGTCCTTCTGAGTCTGGGTTACCTCACTCAGGATGATATTTTCTAGTTCCATGCATCTGTCTGCAAAACTCATGATGTCATTATTTTTCTCTGCTGAGTAGTACTCCACTGTGTATATGTACCACATTTTATTTATACATTCTTCAGTTGAGGGGCATCTAGGTTGTTTCCAGGTTCTGGCTATTACAAATAATGGTGCTATGAACAGATTTGAGCATGTGTATGTCCTTGTGATATGACTGAACATTCCTTGGTATATGTGCAAGAGTGGTATAGTGGGTCTTGAAGAATATTGATTCCCAATTTTCTGAGAAACCACCATACTGATTTCCAAAGTGGCTGTACAAGTTTGCATTCCCACCAGCAGTGGAGGAGTGTTCCCCTTGTTCCACATCCTCTCCAACATAAGCTGTCATCAGTGTTTTTTATTTTAACCATTCTGACAGGTATAAGAGGTTATCTCAAAGTCATTTTGATTTTCATTTCCCTGATGACTAAGGATGTTGAGCAATTCCTCAAATGTCTTTCAGCCATTTGAGATTCTTCTGCTGAAAATTCTCTGTTTAGCTCTATAGCCCATTTTTAAATTGGACTGTTAGGCATTTTGATATCTAGTTCTTTGAGTTCTTTATATATTCTGGAGATCAGCCCTCTGTCAGATGTGGGGTTGGGGAAGATCTTTCCCATTCTGTAGGCTGTTGTTTTGTCTTACTGACCATGTCCTTTGCCCTACAAAAGCTTCTCAGTTTCAAGAGGTCCCATTTATTAATTGTTGCTCTCAGTGTCTGTGCTACTGGTGTTATATTTAGGAAGTGATCTGTGGTGCCAATGCATTTAAGACTACTTCCTACTTTCTCTTCTTTCAGGTTCAGAGTAACTGGATTTATGTTGAGGTCTTTGATCCACTTGGACTTAAGTTTTGTGCATGGCGATAGATATGGATCTATTTGCAATCTTCTACATGTTGACATCCAGCTATGTCAGCACCATTTGTTAAAGATGCCCTCTTTTTTCCATTGTACACTTTTGGCTTCTTTGTCAAAAATTAGGTGTTCATACATGTGCGGATTAATGTCAGGGTCGTCAATTAGTTTCCATTGGTCTACACGTTGGTTTTTATGCCAGTACCAAGCTGTTTTTATTACTGTAGCTCTATAGTAGAGCTTGAAGTCAGGGATCCTGATGCCTCCAGATGTTGCTTTATTGTACAAGATTCTTTTAGGTATCCTGGGTTTTTTGTTTTTCCATATGAAGTTGAGTATTGTTATTTCAAGATCTGTGAAGAATTATGTTGGGATTTTGATGGGGATTGCATTGAATCTGTAGATTGCTTTTGGTAAGATTGCTATTTTTACTATGTTAATCCTTCCATTTTCAGATATCTTCTTCAATTTCTTTCTTCAGAGACTTAAAGTTCTTGTTATACAGGTCCTTCACTTGCTTAGTTAGAGTTACCCCAAGGTATTTTATATTATTTGTGGCTATTGTAAAGGGTGATGTTTCTCTGACTTCCTTCTCAACCCATTTATCATTTGTGTATAGGAGGGCTACTGATTTTTTTGAGTTAATCTTGTGTCCTGCCACCTTACTGAAGGAGTTTATCAGCTGTAGGAGTTCCCTGGTAGAATTTTGGGGCTCACTTATGTATACTATCATATCATCTGCAAATAGTGAAAGTTTGAATTCTTCCTTTCCAATTTCTATCCTTTTGATCTCCTTCTGTTGTCTTATTACTCTAGCTAGAACTTCAAGTACAATATTGAATAAATATGGGGAGAGTGGACAGCCTTATCTTGTTCCTGATTTTAGTGGGATTGCTTTGAGTTTCTCTCCACTTACTTTGATGTTAGCTGTCAGCTTGCTGTAAAATGCCTTTACTGTGTTTATGTATGTTCCTTGTATTCCTGATCTCTCTAGGACCTTTATCATGAAGGAGTGTTGTATTTTTTCAAAGGCTTTTTCAGCATTAATGAGATGATCATGGTTTTTTTTCTTTCAGTTTGTTTATATGGTGTATTACATTGACAGACTTTCGTATGTTGAACCATCCTGTCATCCTTTCAATTTGGATGAAGCCAACTTGATAATAGTGGATTTTTTTATGTGTTCTTGGACTTCATTTGCCAACGTTTTGTTGCATCAATGTTCATGAGGGAGATGGGTCTGTAATTCTCTTTCTTTGTTGCATCTTTGCATGTTGTGGGAGCAGGGTAATTGTAGCCTCATAAAGAGTTTGGTACTGTTCCTTTTGTTTCTATTGTGTGGAACAATTTGATGAGTATTGGAATTAGCTCCTCTTTGAAATTCTGATAGAATTCTGCACTGAAACAATCTGGTCCTCGACCTTTTTTGGTTGGGAGACTTTTAAAGGCTGTTTCTACTTCCTAGGGATTATTGGCCTATTTAAATAGTTTATCTGGTTTTGATTTAACTTTGGTATTTGGTACCTATTCAGAAAATTGTCCATTTCTTTCAGATTTTCCAATATTTTGGAGTACAGGTTTTTGAAGTATAACCCGATGATTCTCTGGATTTCCTCATTGTATGTTGTTATGTCTCCCTTTTCATTTCTGATTTTTGATTTGGATGCTCTCTGTCTCTGCCTTTTGGTTAATTTGGATAAGGGATTGTTTATCTTGTTGATTTTTTTCAAAGAAACAACTCCTTGTTTTACTTATTCTTTATATTATTCTCTTTGTTTCTATTTCATTGAATTTAGCCCTCAATTTAATTATTTCCTGGTGTTGATTCCCCTGGATGAGTTTGCTTCTTTTGTTCTCACGCTTACAGGTGTGCTGTTAAGTCACAAGTGTGAGATTTCTCCATCTTCTTTATGCGCTATGAGTTTTCCTCTTAGTACTGCTTTCATAGTGTCCTATAAGTTTGGGTATGTTGTATTTCATTTTCATTGAATTCTAGGAAATCTTTAATTTCTTTCTTTATTTCTTCCTTGACCCTTTGGTGATTCATTTGGGCATTGTTCAGTTTCCATGAGTTTGTAGACTTTCTGTAAATTTTGTTGTTTTTGAAATCTAACTTTAAACCATGGTGATCTGATAAAACACAGGAGGTTTTTCCAATTTTTTTGGATCTGTTGAGATTTGCTTTGTGATCGAGCATATGGTCAATTTTAGAGAAGGTTCCATGGGGTGCTGAGAAGAAAATCTATTCTTTTGTGTTAGGGTGGAATGTTCTGTAGATATCTATTAAGTTCATTTGAGTCATAATTTCTGTTAGGTTCCTTATTTCTCTGTTAAGTTTCAGTCTGGCAGATCTATCCAGTGGTGAGAGTGGGGTGTTGAAATCTCCCACAAGTGTGTGGAGTTTGATGTGCAATTTAAGCTTTAGTAATATTTCTTTTACAAATGTGGGTTTCTTGTACTTGGGGCATAAATATTCAGAATTGAGACTTCATCTCAGAGGATTTTCCCTGTGATAAGTATGTAATGTACTTCCTGATCTCTTTTGATTGATTTTAGTTTGAAATCTATGTTATTAGATATTGGGATAGCTACACTAACTTGCTTCTTATGTCCATTTGATTGGAAACTCTTTTCCAAGCCTTTTACTGTGAGGTAGTGTCTGTCTTTAAAGTTTAGTTGTGTTTCTTGTATGCAGAAGAAGGATGGATTCTGTTTTTTTATCCATTGTGTCAGCCTTGTCGTTTTATAGGCAAGTTGAGACCATTGATATTAATGGATATTAATGACCAGTGATTTTTAATTCCTGTTATTTTTTTGTTGGTAGTGTTGTGTGTTTTCCTTTGGTATTTGTTGGTATGGGATTATCTATTGCCTGTATTTTCATGGGTGTATCTAACCTCCTTAGATTGGGTTTTTCCTTCTAGTGCTTTCTGTAGGGCTGGATTTGTGGAGAGATAGTGTTTAAATCTGGTTTTATCATGTAATATTTTGTGTACTCCATCTATGGTGATTGAGAGTTTTGCTGATATTATAGTCTGGAGTTCACATCTATGGTCTCTTAGTGTCTACACAATGTCTGTCCATGACCTTCTGGCTTTCAGAGTCTCCATTGAGAAGTCAGGTGTTATTCTTATGGGTCTGCCTTATATGTTACTTGGTCTTTTTCCTTTGCAGCTCTTAATATTTTTCTTTATTCTGCATGTTTAGTGGTTTGATTATTATGTGGCAAGGTGTCTTTTTTTTTGGATCCAGTCTATTTGGTGTTCTGTAAGCTTCTTGTACCTTCATAGGCATTTCCTTCTTTAGGTTGGGAAAATTTTCTTCTATAATTTTGTTTAATATATTTTCTGTGCCTTTGCGTTGGTATTCTTCTCCTTCTTCTATCCCTATTATTCTTATTTGGTCTTTTCACAGTGTCCCAAATTTCCTGGATGTTTTGTGTTATGACTTTTTTGGCTTTAGTGTTTTCTTTGACTGATAAATTCATTTCCTCTATTGTATCTTCAACGCCAGAGATTCTCTCTTCCATCTCTCGCATTCTGTTGGTTATGTTTCCATCTGTAGTTCCTGTTCCTTTACTCAGATTTTCTTTTTCCAGCATTATCTCAGTTTGTGTCTTCTTTATTGCCTCTATTTCAGTTTTCAAATCTTGGACTTTTTGGTTCACCTGTTTAATTGCTTTTTCTTGGCTTTCTTTAAGGGATTTATTGATTTCTTCCAATTTTTTGTTTGTCTTACTTTGAATTCTTTAAGGGTAGTTTTCATTTCCTCTTTAAAGGCCTCTATCATCTTCTTAAAGTCATTTTTAAGGTCCCTTTCTCTTGTTTCTCCTGCTTTGGGGTGTTCAGGTCTTGCTGATGCAGCACCACTAGGTTCTGTTGGTGTCATATTGGTCTTTATGTCGTTGGCTGTATTTTTCCACTGGTGTCTACCCATCTCTTCCTCCACTCCATGCAAGTGCTGTCTGTGCCTAATGAAGCCTCTTTTGGTCCATTTGATTCTCTCGGTCTAATGGGAACTCTTGGTCTAATCTGGGCTCTTGGTCCAATCTGTGCTAATGGATTCTGTGTCTCAGGTACAGATTTTAGTCCAATGGGAAACAGTGGGCTCTGTCTCAGGGAGCAGCTATTCCCAATCAGTGCAGAGTTGGACCTGTTTCCTGTTCCCAATTGGTGCAGGGTGGGCTTATGTCTCTGGTTTTCACTGGTGTCACAGGGGGCTGTTTACTTGGTGAGGAGGCAGGCAAAGGGGCAGCTGGCCAGTCCCTGGGGCTCTAATGGCTTGGGGGAGGGGCAAAGTATGTGCCCCTAGGGCATAGGGGCTAGGGACCTGGTCTGCCCACTCCAGAGATGAGGTCTTACCTGTTCCCAATCAGTGCAGGGTGGGCTTGTGACTCTGGTTTTCACTGGTGTTATGTTTATTCTTGTTAAGCTATTTTTTCTTGGTTTCATTAAACTGTTTCTTATGACTTCTTTAAACTCCTTGAATTCTTTGAGGAGATTTATGATTGTTCTTTTAATTTCTGTGTCTTGGAGTTAATCTAGGTAATTTTCATTGGCAAGCATTTCTACAGGGCTGATAGGTTTTCAAGAGAAGATACAGACTTGCTCTTTCCTATTGTGGCTACTCCTGAGATAAGATATGGGCTTGTAGATTTTCCTTTATTAGGAAAACCTTTGTTTTAAATTGATTATTAATAGAGCAGGACTTGGAAGAAGACACGATGTAAGGGCAGTTTGGGCTCAGAAGTTGGAATTGGCTTGGGTGGAATGAGATCAAGTGGACAGAGGAAACTGAGCTGGTATACAAACCTGGATAGTTTTGGATATGATGTAGAAGAATCCTGTGGTATGCCAGATAGGTAGGAAGTATTCTGGCCCAAGCAGAACTGACTCTGTAATGAAGGCAGGAAAGACCAGATTAGGTTGGCACACTGGTTGTGGGACCCAGGCTCAATCTGGTATATTTGAAAAAAGACATAGATAAAGATGTAAGGGCTATTCACCATGCTAGACCCTGGAAGAAGACATGAGAAGCCTGAATACAGAATTGGTTTGTTGATGTGGCACAAATGGTCCTGTGGGTGGATGCTGATAGGGAACATCCTAGAAGCTGCCTAGATATTGGCTTTAGCACAGGAGAAGAAGGTGTGACTAGACTGAAGCAGGGGATTTGGGAAACTGCACAAGCCTAGAAGTAGGCTACTGCAAGGCATGGGTGGACAGCCTAGTCTGGGACATTGGGTATGGGATGTGGAAAAACAAGTATTGGGTGTGGAGAGTGGCAGTAGTCACCAGGCTAGACCCTGGAGGAGGACATGGGAAGTCTAGGTATGAAGAAGTTGGTGTAGGTGGCACGAAGTACATATCCATTTTAGCAATGCATTTGTTTACATGATAAAGAAGATGATAAAAATACACACAAAAAAACTAAATGGTTTATAGGCTATTTTCTAATAAAAGTAGGATACATAGCATATTTTTACAAGAGTAAGCATTCAGCTAGGAAGGAGTAAAGCATATTCACAAAGAAATAGGTCAAAAAGTGAAAAGTACAGCAGAGACCACTGTGATCAGTGATTGTAGACACCTAGTTTTGTGACTGCAGTCAGGCAAATCATCCCATTGGATAGCCTGTGTCAGAAGTGCACTGAGTCAGTATTGCATTTGGAGTCACCCTGAAGTTGAAGATTTCAAACCATTTTATCTTTCACAAGCACAGATGTGATAAGCACAGACCTCAATGTGTTTATTGATGAAGTTTTAATCTATCTACATAAAGCTTATTACCAGCAATGCTGTAATAATGTGATTTAATAAAAGCAAATCATAATCTGATCAGTTCCCAGAGATTGGCTTCTCTCCCTCATCATGTAACACACTGGAGGTTAGGTCCCAACATGGGAATGTTGAGAACAGAAACATTCAGACCATGCAGCTAGGAAGACAAGGCCTCACTGCATGCTCACTTTTCCCTGTGAGAGAAATAGTGAGCTGAGTGTCTTTCCTGGCACTGAGGACAAGGTAGAATGAGTAAGGTGACAGCTCATCCTCTTCTATTCTTGTGTTTCTTGCTTTCTAGAAAGTGCAGCTTCTCAGCTGGTCTCTCGGGTGGCTTGTTGTTGTTGTTGTTCTTCTTCTTCTTCTTCTTCTTCTTCCTCCTCCTCCTCCTCCTCTTCCTCCTCCTCCTCCTTCTTCACTTTCTTTTTATTGTTCTTTGTGCCTTTCACATCATGCCTCCCTATCCTACCCATCTCTCTTCCCCCCCACCAAAATAAAACAAAATAAAATTTAAGAGAAAAAAAAAGGGGGAAAATCTCATGGAAGCTGCAATGTGACACAGTGAGTCACACAGTAAACCCCTTTATCCATACAGTTTTACATGCAGGCATTCATCACACAGAATCACTGGTCTGGTTCAAGGCCCCTGATCTCTGCTACACTTTCAACACTGAGCCCTCACTAGGACTCTTCCTGGATTTCCCATTGTTGCCCTGTGTTGTGGAGATAGCCCTGGGTCTGCAGGACCCCACCACCCACCCAGTGCTCCAGCAGATCACGGATGGGGTGGATGTTGGGGTGGGCCAACACATAACCCTGGTTCTGGGCCTGGGTAGTTGCAAAGTTGGTCAGCCCACTACCTCTCCCCTGTCTTCACCACCATGATGAGCTCTCCAGAATTGACCTGGCTAGTTCACCCTTTGCAGCAATGAGCAAGAGGCAAGGCTAGTTCTTCTGCTCTGCTCTGACATCCTCAGGGTCGTTTCTCCAACACCTACACCTTTTGCCCAGGCAAGGAGTAGGGGGTATTCTCCTGAGTGCTGCAGCTGATGAGGGACAAGGACAGCTCTCCTGCTATTTTGACCTCAGGGCCAACTCTTCTACCTGTCTCAGACATCGATGGGGGGTTCTCTTTCCTGCCCATGCTACCACATGACAGATGAATAATGGGGACAACTCCCCCATGCTCACAACTTTGGGGCTAGCTCACCCATACCTCCCTGTAAGATGAATTGCTAAACGGTCTTATTAATTAAAAAAACACCGAGCCAGATACTGGGGTGAAAACTGAGAGATGAGAGGAACAGGACAAGGCACAGCCAACCTCACCTCACCGACTCCTCAGCCTCCAGAGAGAGCTGCTTCCTGTGTACTCACACCTATATACCTTTCTGTGTCCTGTCATCTTACTTCCTCTCTCTACCCAGCTACACCACTTCCTCTTTCTACCCAGCTCTATCATTTCCTGTCTATCTGTACAGACCTCCAGACCTCTATGGTTAACTAGTGCTGGGATTAAAGATGTGTGCCACCACACCTGGCTCTGTTCCCAGTGTGGCCTTGAACTCACAGAGATCCAGATGAATCTCCCCCTCCTGAATGCAAGGATTAAAGGCACATGCTACCACTGCCTGGCTCTATATTTAATATAGTGGCTTGCTTTTTCCTCTGATCCCCAGATAAGCTTTATTGGGGTAAACAAATAAAATATCACCACACCTCCCCCAACAAGATCAGTGCTACTGTGCTGCCCAGGCAAGGTACAAGGTCTACTTTCCCAAGTGCTGTAACTGGTAAGGGGAAGGGTCAACTCCTTTACCCACCACAGGTAGTAGGGTCATGGGAGGGCATCTTCCCCCACATGGTAGATGAGGGGGGTATGGCCAGTTATCCTACTCTTATATCCTCGGGGCTCTTTCATCAACACCTCTGCCAACAGAGTCAGCTCCACTGTGCTGCCTAAAAAGGAGCAGGGCCTACTTTCCTGAGTGCTGTAGCTGGTAAGAGGAAGGATCACCTAGCTTATCTGTTGAAGGTGGTAAGGGGCAAAAGGTAAGCGAAGCATCTCTCCCCTGCCCATGCTGCCACAAGACAGATGAGTAATATGGGGACAGCTCTCCCATGCTCCCAACTTTGGGCCTGGCTCCCCCACACCTCTACCAACAGGGTTGGCTCTATTGTGCTGTCCAGGGGAGGTACAGGGCCTGTTCTCCTACATGTTGTAGCTAGTAGAGGATAAGGACAGCTCTGTTGCTCTTAAGATCTCAGGGCCAGCTCTCCTAACTGCTTCTTATATTTATTTCAAACTTTTATGTAATGTCAAGCGATGCTTTCTTTGACTTAGACTGTGGTCCATTCATATTTAAGGTAATTATTAATGCAGTTGGATTCTGTTCATTAGTTCTAGCCTTAGTTCTATTTCACTGAGTGCTTTCTAATGGAACATCTCATTCTTTCATAACTTTTTGAATTATGCTCTTAATGACTACTGTAGGTCTTCCCCACTATGTGTATTGCTTCCCCTGAGGTAATGGGCCCCAACACTTCTATGACTTACTTAGATGTACAGTTGTCACTTCTGGGGGAGCACACCAAGAAGCCCAACAAGGGCAGTCTAACTATATGTATAATGTGCCACAGTGGCCAGTGGCAATGGGCAGATCACAATTGAGTACTTCAAATGTGCCATACCCATACCTCAAGGATCAAAGTCACTTTCTTAGTATATGGCTCTATTCCTCCCCACTTTTCTCAACTCTCTGCTTCAGGTATGGTCTTAGGACCTCCCTTTTCCTCAGGCTCATTATCAGCAGCCAAATTAGTTTCAACTTCACCTTCTCAGTGAAGCAGAAATGTTTTAACAGAGAATATCTGCACAAGATTTGATGACTATGAACCCTTTTAGCATGCCAAGTGAGAGCTGTCAGGAGGCTCACCTGCAGGCATGAGGGAGTCCATGTAGAGTGCAGATGTTCTGCCTGTTCCTCCTTAAGCAGTGAAAGAAACTTAGCAGTTAGCAAGAGTTTATTTCATTATCATTTATATAGAACATTGGCCTGGATATTTCAACTGAATTCCGAGGCAGCAGATAGTTTTTAATGTTTGTTATTGTTGTATGAAAAACATAAACCCACTATATCTGGAAGTACCACAGTGAGGTACTGAAGTCTGTAGTCTTACAAATTATGAGTCTTTTGAGAAAGTGAGTTTCTTGACTCTTGGACACAGAGCACTTTGTCCCATCCCATCTCTAGAAATTACCAATTCTGGGAAAACATGACTAAGTAACATGCTGGTAGACAGGCACCCTCCTACTTTTTTCCCAGACACACTCTGCTAATGAAGGCAGTTCAGGTTGGCTCTATTCCCTCTGCAGTGGCAGAGCACATCTGGAGCTGGCACTTTGAGAATCTTGGCTGCCTGCACACTTACTAGGTGGGTTCAGAAACAGAGGTAAAATTTGATGATTGCATTTCTGGGGATTGTTTGGAGAGAAGAGGACAGGAAAAAAAGAGTTCATATTGTTGCTATTATGGCACAGGTTATGTTCAGAGCAAAATAGGACCTGTGATCAGAGGAATGTGCTTTCTAAGCACTGAGGAAGACCACCTGGGTCCTTTAAAAGGCAGAGACCAGGTGATGCTTGGATGCTTGGAAAGACACATTTAAACACACTGGAGAAGACAGTCCACATTAAGCTTGCCCAGCCCAGCACCTCTCACTAAGCAATCATCTCCTCATCCCTCACTTCCTCACCCCTCCTTTCCCAATCCTGCCCCTTTCTACAAGTTAACTACTCCCTTAGCAGCATGATGATAATCTTTGTGAGTCCACATAGATTTTAAAAGAGAGATTTAACTCATTAAAAATTTCCTTGCAAACTAAAAGTAGACAGAAGTAAGAATCCTGCCTTGTAGATGTAACTGTCTTATTAAATAAGAAACACAGAGCCAATGCAAAGATGAAAGCCCAAGAGGTCAGAGTGATAACTAAGAGCTAAAAACCTTACCCTTCACTGCCACTGCTATTTTCCTCAGCAAGAGACCTACTTCCTGTCTGTCTTTTTTATAGACTTTCTATTCTGCCTTCTCATTGGTTGTAAACCCAACCACATGACCTCCTCGTCACTGCCTGTCTGTACAGACCTCCAGGTCTTCTATGGTTGGTATTGAAATTAAAGGCATGTGTCTCCATGCTGGCTTTATCCTTGAACACACAGAGATCCACCTAGCTCTGCCTCCCAAGAGCTGGGATTAAAGGCGTGTACCACAACCGCCAAGTTTCTGCTATGGCTTGACTCCCAGGCAACTTTATTTCTTAACATACAAATAAAATCACATTTCAGTGCAATTAAAATATCACCATATTTCCCCTTTTCTATTTTAATAAAAAAGGGAAAAGGTTATAACTAACATAAGAAAAACTATATACAAAAGTACAATAACTATATACCATATAACCAAGCAACAAATACCTAAACAGTATCTAGTCCATTTTTATTTGACAAATTCAGAGAAAATAATTCCATTATCTATCCTATTTTGGTAAGTCCAAAATGTACCTAATTCACTTTCTATCCTAACTAATATTCAACTATAATTAACTAATCTTCAACTATAACTAACTAATCTTCAACTCCCTCAGAGACCCAAGAAGGAAATAATGGTACCTAATAAAAAATAAAACCAGGAAGTGCATGCAAGCAGCTTCTAAAAAAAATGTGAGTTGACAGAAACAGCCAGCTGCCTGGACAGTCACCTGAGGTTTCTCCGCAGTGTTGAGGCATCATCTTCAGCCTATAGGCTTAGTGTATCTGACAGACTCATTTGTGAAGTAGGATGTATACAAGGTCAATAGTTCGACCTCACATTGGGTGAGAGCAGTCCATGTACCAGAAACACCTGAATTCCACTAGTGTCATGTCCTGATTCAGGATTTTAAATTCTGGAAATTGTTGATGGTTTTTTTAATTCAGCTGTCCATTCTTCTTGGCTGTGTATATGTGGCTTTTCTCAGCATCCTGTTCTTCTCTATATCCCTCTATTAAATGCCAGTCTACTATTGAGAGGTGTGAGCTTAGTTACTCTTCAAGAATAAACTTCAAGAATAAACTCCACTGCACATCAGAAGACATCGGCCCACTGCCTGTTCAGCTGCCTTCGAAGAAAAGGGCACTGCACCTTTTCCAGGTTGCAAAGGCCACTTCAGGGATGGTGCCATATTGTCCTGGCCTCAGAAGATGCCTTTTGATAAAGCCATAACCACACTTGTTTTGGCAAGAATCAGTAGTCCTTTGTTTCGTGTCCTGTCTGTCCATTTTGTCCTGTTTGTCAGCAGTTGATTTGAGGCTACCTTGTTGTCAAGTGGCTAACTTTTGCCACAGTGAAAGTTAACTCCAGTTGCAGTTACTTCAATGCCCATATTCTCTCTGAAGTAGATTGGTACTGCCAGGAGCCAACATGTCTCATAGTCGTAACAAAAAGAAAAATTTTCTAAGTTATTAAACCATTTTAAATGCCATATTCTGTAGAACTCTGAAGGGTTTGAAGACGACCTATCTAAAATATATCTGCTCAATCTTGAAAACATACCTAATATGACTACAAGTTCTATTATAATGTCTAACTACTAACTTTCATTTCTTTATATCCTAATAGTTGGTAATAATAACATTCAAGGATCAGAAAATTGTATTACATTGTTAAATGAACAGTATAAGTACAATTAGAAATATACATATACCATTTTCTAACAATATCAATTTCAATATATATAATTTGTATATAATATAAAACAATCCAATCCAATGGAAAGTATTTAAAACTAGTAATTGTCTTTTTCTTTTCTTTCCTTTTTTTAAAACAAGAACTTTAAATCTAATCTCCTTTGCTTAGCCCTTTTCCTAACCCTTGACAACTTGTAACCAACCCCCCTAAACAATGAAAATTATTCCAGACCCAAAACCCCTTAAAAGACCAAAAAACCACCTGCCCCACACCACCTCTTTGGGAACGTGGGCGTCATATTCTTAAAATTGCTTCCTGCTGGGTATGGGCGAAGGTATCTTTATCCTGAAAAGAAAAATTTTAGGTTAATTGTCAAATTCTAGGAAAGGTAACTATATCCTTTGTTATCCAGTCTGTGTATAATGCCAAAGTTCAGGATTTATCTCAAGTCCTTATTCAAGTAGTCTTTGAAACTGGATCATCTCAGTCAGCCCTCTCAAAATTGCTCTAAGTACTTTGTAGTTCAAAGCTGATCTGTAGATGATGTTTGTCAGCTTAGTGATGTTATTATTGTCCACGTGGAATTGTTGTTGTTGTGGGGCCCCATTATATATATATATAATCTGTGTATATATATATCTTGTAAATTTTGATATAAAATTCGTACTTTAAGAAAAGATAAAAGAATCAGAATAGAATCAAAGAATTGAGATTAGTAACAGAATAGTCCCTTAATTAATTTGGTTTTTCTCCTGTCCCATAGCAGAAGATGGCTCTTTTCTTCTGGCATGATACAGGGAGTTTTCATTTTCCTTTTAACAACATTCTTGAGTTTAAAGAAGGAGAGAGCCATTCTCCAACTCCAAAGCCAGCTTTAAATTTTAATTGAACAGGGACTACAAGAAGATCAATACTGTTAAATGTCTTTAGAGAAGAGCAGAAACAAACATTTAGGAAGACTTATAAAATTTTATAGATGATATATCAATAGGCCATTTTACTCTGTTTCCTGGGATAGATGATTTGTCCTTTTTCTTCAGTTGTCTCATTTGTCCAGTGTTCTTCAGATTCCTTAGCCTTCATTCTTCTAAAAGACAAAAACAAAAACCTTTCCCCAAGACTAATTTTGAGGCGGTTCCTTTTGGCAAGTTATTATCTGATTAAATGAAAACGCATGTGTTACTAGTATAAGTTAGTTTAAATTGGATGGTCATGATGGTTGATGAACTATCACCTCCTCTAAAAAGAGGTCTCTCTTGTTCAAATCGAACCTTTATTAATTTTGATGGTACCCACAGCTTATCTTCTCCTATAGAAACAAAAGCAAAATCTCGACCCCAATATAACACATATCCTGGTTTCCATTCTGAGGTCAGCACAACCTTAAAGTATATAGGCTGATTTAATTCTATAGTTTTTTCTATTATCCAATGTCTCTCTGCAGCTGCTGTTCCTTTCTCATTAGCATTGAGAAAATTCAAAGTTAATAGAGCATTATGCAGTCTATTTCTGGAGGTTTTTGTTACCCCTTTCTGTTTATTTAGCATATCCTTTAGAGTTCTGTTTGATCTTTCTATAACTGCTTGACCTATAGGATTATGTGGTATACCTGCAACATGCTTTATATTGTAACAAGCAAAAAAGCTGCTTCATTTTAACAGAGACATATGATGGAGCATTGTCAGTTTTGATTTGTGCAGGTATACCCATGATGGTCATAACGTTTAGCAAATGAGTGATTACAGAATCAGCCCTTTCAGAACTCAAAGCAGTTGCCCATTGAAATCCTGAATAAGTATCGATGGTATGGTGTACATATTTCAATTTTCTAAATTCTGCAAAGTGAAACACATCCATCTGCCAGATTTCATTCCTCTGAGTACCCTTTGGGTTACATCCTGCTGGTAATGGCATTTGATTGTAGAAGGAACAAGTAGGACATTCCTTTACTATTTCTTTGGCTTGTTGCCAGGTTATGGAAAAATCCTTTTTTAAACCTTTACTATTGACATGATGTTTTTTTATGAAATTCTGAGGCCTCCAGCACATTTCCTATCATTAATTTATCAATCTCATCATTGCCTTGTGCTAGAGGGTCTGGCAGACCAGTATGGGATTGGATGTGAGTTATATATAAAGGATGACTCCTTTTCCTGATTGTATCTTATAACTGAATGAATAGTGAAGTTAATTCTGAAGCATCAGGGATAAATTCTGCAGTCTCAATATGTAATACCACTCTATCAGCATACTGAGAGTCAGTAACTATGTTGAGAGGTTCTGAAAAATCCATTAACACCAACAGAATAGCATACAATTCTGATTTTTGAACTAACTTATAAGGACTTTGAACCACTCTACTTAAATTTTCTGATTTGTAACCTGCCTTTCCTTGTTTGTTTGCATCTGTATAAAATGTACAAACTCCAGATATGGGTTTTTCCCACACAATTTGAGGCAAAATCCAATCAGCTCTCTTTATAAGATCAATTCTATCACTTTTGGGATATTTGCTGTTAATTTCTCCCAAAAAATTACTGCAAGCTCTTTGCCAAAGTTCACTTTCTATCCATAATTTTTCAATATCCTCCTTAGTTAAAGGTATGACAATTTCTGCTGGGTCTATTCCTGCTAATTGACAAAGTCTCAATTTTCCTTTCCAAATCAAGTCAGAGATTTTTTTCACATAAGATTTTAATTTTTTATTCTGTTTATTTGGTAAAAATATACATTCCAATATAATGTCTTCCCTCTGCATTAATATTCCTGTAGGAGAATGCTTAGAAGGTAAAATAACCAAAATGCAATCCAGCTTTGGATCAATACGATCCA
>CABHPH010148530.1:7940-34551 GCA_902168325.1 Peromyscus nudipes
AAAGGCTGTATTGAAAGCATACATATTAATTTCAAGTAGCTCTTACTGCTAAATTTAAGCAGAGTACTTGAATGAATGATGTCTGACAAGGTAAAACTCAATTTTTAACAATATTTACTTAGACAATATGAAAATATTGAGGTTTTAGTTTACATAAAAATAAAGGTAAGTTATTCTCTTTTGTAACTTTCATAAATTTAAACTTCAAGATTTTAAAATAATATATATCATCTGTATAAAGATATTTAAGTATTGCATAACTCTAGGGGTTATTTATCACTTGAGATTTTGAGAGCATAAGGAAAGAGACTTGTTAGAATGTTTTCAGAGATGTTTGGAAATTCACTTAAAACTGGAGAAATATCTGCAAAACAGATTGACTTTATCACAATTTTGTGATAATTTAATTATTTGATCACGGTAGTGAGTGACAAATTATATATATATAACATCATTTGTCTCCAATTTCATATGTGTGTTTTATTTTATGAGGAGATAAATATAATTCCAATATTTTGAAAGAAATATAGAAATTTGATTACAAACTTAATTGCTAATTTAGAAACACCACTATTATTTTGATCCTGCTGTCAAATATGTCCCTCTGTATTTCATTTCTCTGCAAATAAGATTGACACACATGAGAGGGGCAGTCAAAGCTGCTAAGATTTATTTGTCTAGATGTACTGAGTGTAATCAGTCTTCCAGCTCTGACACTCAACCTGTGCTATCATTCATCTCAGATTATACTTTGATTAAATAGATGTTAAACACTTATTTTGTATCTTGCTGAAATTAAAATGAGCAAATAAATTACACAAAACATGAAGTTTTTCCAAAAGAAACCAACTGAATTTGATGTCTATCTTTCCTTCGTTAGTGAATCAGTGCCAGTACCTCAAAGCAGTGTGTTAGTTATCAAGGACTGAATTTTTCATTTCATGATCCTATTCAAAATCATGTCAGACATTAATGTTCACTGCATCACAGAGGCCAGTATTATAGAACTCAGCCACTACTTGTGTAATACTATGGTAAACAAGCTATTGTAATACCCACATGTTCCCTTCTGTGAAAGTGACCTACTACCACAGAAACCAGATGATTGTCAACAATTTCAGTTTCTCTTTGAAAATTGCTTCGATTTAAGGAAGAAGGATTTATCTGTGTTCGTATTTCCACTTCTAGGTACATCAAGTTTCTAATGAGAGTTGATGAGGGAAATACAAATGACCAAAGTCTTGCTGCTCACCAAAGAGTGGCCACCTTGGAAGACACATTCTAACTTTAGTGGCTCCAAAAATATATTCTGAAGCTCTATGAGGTCCAGCTGCTTCCTCTGCCTGTCTCTACACTGTTGACTCGAAATGCATCCCAAAGTAAATCTGTGAATGCCATTCTTGCCCTTTCAGTTCCAGAAGATTTGACTTTATCTTAAAATTTTAACCAAAATTGGAGGTAAATTGCTTTGCTTTAGACTGATAAGAATCATATGTCTGTGCTCTTCCATTAATGATATCAAGATTGTGAAGTAGACATTCTATCCAATCAGAAAGTAATTGGTTACCCCAATAACATTCATGCCACTGTTGCACCAATGGGTATATCTTGTCAGGATCATCAAAAAACAAGAAAAAAAATCAAAAATTCATAATTTTCATCTATGGAAAGCCTACAACTACCTATCATTAAGAGATTGACTTCTTCTATCTTTAACAAGAAATTGAGGAGTGTTCAATTATTTTACCAGCACTTCTAGGCTTCAAATAATACATGCAAAAGAAATAAAATATATTATGTTTGCAAAATTAGAGTGAATATCATTCCACTTATAAGATTCTAAGAACTTTACTTAAAAAATTGGAAACAATAGTTGAGTTTAAATGGATCCAAGATTAATATAAAACTGTATAATGTATATTTGCAAAACACACTGAAAAGTTTTTTCTATAAATTATATAAGAGACATTTACAATATTAAATTCTAAAACCTAAATTTGACTATGAATTGATAAGACATGGGCACTGAAAACTACAAAATATAAAGTGAATGTAATATAAAAGAAGTAATACTGCATTCCTAATTTTGACCACTCAACAACTGTGTTGGATTGGGTGTACTCATTGTACATATGTTTGCTTGTGTGTTCAGGTACATGAAATATGCACGTGCATTGTGTGTGTGTGTGTGTGTGTGTGTGTGTGTGTGTCTGTGTCTGTGTGTCTGTGTCTGTGTCTGAGTTTGTGTCTGTGTCTGTAAGAAAGAAGATTACCTCAGGTTCTGTTCCTCAGGTTATATCCAACTTCTATTTGAGTCATGAACTCTCAGTGACCTAGATCTTACCAAACAGGCTAGGCTGGATGGCTAATGTGTGCAAGGGATCTACCTATCTCTACTTCCCAATTTATGAATTAAAAAGCCATGCCACCACAACCTGCTGTCTTTTGATATAAGTTTGAGAATAAAACTCCAACTAGTATACTTTCAAGGCAATCACTCTACCAACTTAGACATTTAACTAGAAATTGCTATTTTTTTTTCTCCAAAGATTTCAAGTTCAATAAATGTGTCATAAGTTTTTCTTCAGACAGTAAGGTTTGATATAAAAATATCTGTAATTTATAATGCAGATTGGCAAACTTGGTGAATAATATACCAATAATAAGGAAGAGATATTCTAATATACTCTCGGGGGCCACATTCTTTAAGAAAACTGTCTTTCCTTCCTAAGTAGCCATGAACTGTTTATGTTAAAGTGGAGCTTCATAAATCCCCTCCCCATGTGGCTTTGGTTACACTGATCACATTTAGAGCTTGTACGTATTGTTACAACCACTGTACTTTCACGTGTGTGGTAAGTATCGTTTCACCACAGGTACATACTATTATTGTCTCTTACAGACCTTACACCAATATTCTGTGATGACACCTGAGCCTTAAGCAAAGTATGGTTGATAAAGCTGTCTCATTTAGAGTATTCCACAGTCGCGCGTTATCTGCTTATTGACCAGTTGTAGGTATCTCTACGGATTACTGTAAAATGAAGTTTCACTAATGATGTGTGAGAAACACACTAGTTTATTGGTGTGTGTGTGTGTGTGTGTGTGTGCGTGTGTCGTGTATGTGTGTGTGTGTATGTGTGTGTGTGTGTGTGTGTGTGTGTGTGTGTGTCTGTGTGTTTTACCTGCCTGTATATGCACTGCATGTACAAAGAACTTAGGAGGCAGTGTATTATTATGTATATTGAGAATAATAATATTAAACTCTCTGATAGGACTTAGAGCTTAGCAAGTCTCAGCTTTTTTTTTCCCCAATTAACAGTTCCAGGTGTGAGTTCTGTCTTAGGGAGTGAACGTTAGATCTAATAAGAAAGTAGGTGGTAGCTCCCTGAAACATTAATATCACTATTGTACTAGTAAACATATTTTTCCAGCCCATGTGTTATTGTACCTCTCAGGATTTACACTGAATATGTAAGACAGGAAAAATAATTTCAGTTAAAAATCTCCACATGATTTTTTTTCTTAAAGATTATAAACTTATTTTAAAATTGAATAAACAGATACTCTGAAATGGAAGAACAGCTCTTCATTTAAGCCTTAAGCAAACCTAAATTCAAGGGCACAGTACCATTGTCAATCCAATCAAATTCACTATGAATTACAGGATTCAGAAACACATTTTAAATCGTATTTTTTTCTTTTTTTTTTCATGTCCATTTTTATTTATTAAATAATATAAATTACAAAAAGAATGGTTAGCATAAATTTTTCATTTGTTACTATCTTCTTATAGATGGGATGATTCTAATTTATTTTACATTCTTTTTTATAAAATATAGTTTTTAACTTTTTGATATTATAATATAATATAATTTACCCCTTCCCTTTCTTCCCTCCAAATCCTCCTATGTATCCCAGACCCCTTGATGTCTCTTTAAATCATGGTCTCTTTATCTCTAATAGACTTTACGTGTGTGTGTGTGCGTGTGTGTGTGTGTGTGTGTGTGTGTGTGTATGTGTGTGTGTGTGTGTGTTCCTAAATGCATAAATATAACCTTCTTAATCCACATAAGGTTTCTTGAATATATATATATATATATATACATATATATATAGTTTCATACATATGTATGTATGTGTGCATGTTTTGAGGGCTGTCCATTTGGTAATGGATAAGCAACTGGTGTGCTCTTCCTTGAGGAATACTATTTCTCTGGCTCTGAGGACTCCTTAGTTGCCTCTCATTTGTTTTGTATAGGGTTGAAGCCTTCTGAGCATTCACCCTCCATATTAGCATGTCTGTTGGTGTTATCCTTGCTCGGGTCATATTTAGACAGTCTTGTTGGTGAGACTTCAGGGATGTAGCTTCAGGCACTTCTAGGAGACACAGTCTCACAGGAAACTGCCTTGTCTTCTGTCTCTGAGGATCTTTCTGCCTCCACTGTCACAATGATCCCGGAGCCTAAGGTGTTAAAACGTATTTTCAAATTTATGTGTATGGATATTCTGCCTGAATGTATGTCTGTGGACCATGTGCATGTCTGGTGCTTGTAGATGTCACATACATGTCTGGTGCTTGCATGCATATGTCTGGTGCCAGAAGAGTGCATTGGATACCCAGGAACTGAGATTGCAAGTAGATCTTTCTTTTCATGAGTCCCCATGTGGGTTACTGGGAATCAAACACAGGACCACTGATGGACCAGCCAGTACTTTTGACCGCTGATCCATGGCTCAAGCCCCTAGCACACTTTTCTATATTGTTGACTGATCAACGATCTCTGAAAAATTTTTCATATGAATGTAAAAATATGGAATTCTAACCATGCCTCAAACTCTTTGAAAAAAGAGCTTAAAATGCTCACAGATGAACATACACAATTTAGAATTGAAAAGCATGTGAAATGATGAAAAAATATTATGTGAAGTTTTATATAATACAAGTACACTTCATAATGAAAGCAATGCAATGACCTATTCATTTACAGTTTTTCACATTGAAACACAAAGAAAACATATTGAACTGGCAATTCCAATATGATGAAATATTTTTAAATTATATGACTAAAAAGGTACTGTGACTCAATACACATAAAGAACCATCAATATTGTAAACAATAAGACAATATAAACTTTGGTGATGAATTTCCAGGTGATATGCCCATTTAATTACAGAAGGTTTGTGAAAGGCCAATGAACACTCGAGATAATGTCCAACATTATTAGTCCTTACAGAAATGTCACTGAAATGGCACAAGAGTACTCCTCTACAGTCTAACCAGATGTTGGAATTCCATGATGGTTGAACATGGCAAGTGTTGGGAAGGCAGTCTTGGAATATTCAGGTTGCAGGTTGGAATACAAAACTGTAAATCATATGGGGAAAAGAATTTAGCCAATTTAAGAAGTCATAATTAATTCTTATATTATCTAAGATGCTAGTTAATTACCATGCCCCACATTCCCTCTCTATTTCTATCTTGAAAGGTCAACAGAAATGTGCTGAGCAGGTGAAGATACTTGCTGCCAAGTGTGAGGACCTGAGTTTGATGATAAGTACTCACACAGTGGGAGCAGAGAACTTATTCCCAGGAATTGTTCTTTGACTTCCACATCAATCTGTTTCATACAGGCACAAACACACACTCACACACACTCAAGCACACATATCTTGTACACAAACAAATAATAAATAGTAAAATCAAAAATTTTAAAAAGGTCCTTATTCATTTATTTTAATGGTAAAAAAGTTCAAAGGAAGCAGTGAAAATCAGAACACATTTCATCTGCCCATTTGGGGTTGATAAGTGAAGTCACCTACCATCACTGTAGGCTAATAGTGCACAGTTTCTTGAGGAAAAATTTGCTAACTATTAGGGAAATAAATATACCTCATATCCCTTGCAGCCTATGCATATAAATTTCTGGTGTGGCAGAGAGAATGATTAACAAAGAAAATGAGATAAATACCAATTATATACAGCCTTGATTCTTACATGTGATATTACAAACCTGATTCATAACAAAAATCATGCACTGGAATTTCAAATTCCTAAAGACAGTTCCTTTAAGGGGTAAAGACTTCTTTCCTTTGTTCTACTCCATATGTAAGACAGCCTTTATCATTGAAAGGACATGTACAGAGGAGCCTATCTTATATGAGAATTAAATTAACTCAAAGGGTAAATGGGTAAAAAAAAATGGGAGAATCATTCTGTAAGACAAATTGCTAAAAATTCTTATTAATAAAAATCTGGACCCAGATATTGGGATAAAAAACTGAGAGATCAGAGAAATAGGACAAGCCACAGACAACCTCACCTCACCGACTCCTCAGTGTACAAAGAGACCTATTTCCTGTATACTCACACCTATATGCCTTTCTGTTCTGCCATCTCACTTCCTCTCTCTCCCCAGCTACATCACTTCCTCTTCCTGCCCAGCTCTGTCACTTCCTGTCTGTCTGTACAGACCTCCAGATTTTTATGGTTAGTACTGGGATTAAAGGTATGTATCACCATGCCTGGTTCTGTTCCCAGTGTGGCCTTGAACTCACAGAGATCTAGACAGATCTCTGCCTCCCGAGTGGTAGGATTAAAGGCATGTGCTACCACTGTCTGAACTCTCTGCTTACTATAGTGGCTGTTTTTTTTTCCTATGATCCTCAGATAAATTTTATTAGGGTGCATAATATATTGGGGACACACTACATCACCACATCATTCTACAATAAGCATGAATCAAGAAGCTTTATAGAATGGGACATACTATTTTATTCCAGTGGCAAGAGAGAGTGAGATGAAAAAGGAGAGGCCAAGAGAGAAGGAAGATGGAGCTTAATAAAGTGTGATTACATTTGCATACATACATACACTTTGAAAATTAGTCATTATTAGTATGTAAATTAAACCCATATTTATTGTATCCAAGTTTATTCTCCACAAAAATATGATAGTTTTAAGAGATTTCAAGTCTTTATTCAGTTTCTCCTTGGATAAACTCATATTTCATAATTGTGGAATGTGCTCATCTATATCTCATACTATATAATAGCTAGTGTGAAGAGATATTCATCTCCTCACAGTCCTTGAATCCTGTTATCAGTTTTCTCCTTTTGGAATATTGGTACTGTCTTGTCCCCGTTTCCTATATTATAAACTCTTGTTTTAGCTATGGTGTTTCTTCTATCAACATCAGACACATACATTTATTTTTCACAGATCCTGTCCTCTACTAGACACTCCTCCTTTGTGCTCTAATGATCTCCGATATGTATTTCTTACAAAATACAAAAAGAGATGTGTGTGTGTGTGTGTGTTCTTACACTTCACTCCTACTTACTCAAAATGGAAATATGGATTCCATAAGCCCTAGAAGAGGGGAAGCTGAAAAATAATAATGTGCATCATATTTGTGCATAGTTAGCTGAACTGCACCCCACTTGCCCTGTGCAATGCTATGGCTATGCGAGAACCAATGAAACAGATATGAATCTCATTCACTTTATGTTCATTTTATTAGGCAATTACTTTAATCCTTTGCAAGCTCCTCTGTAGAAAATACCAACTGAGAATGGACTTACACAAGCAGTGCCATATTTATCCTATTTACTGTAAAACCATATCATGTGAAAGAACAAGATAAACACTTCAGTGACTCTAAGCTGCATACAAATGAGAAAACACATTTTATTCTCAAATGGGATGAATCAAGAAATGTTAGATTGCAAAGTGCTTTGATATTGCAAATAACAAATATCCATGTAAAATAAATTTATTTACTAAAAATAATCATGAGGCTTTCCTTTGGAGCATGGATGAGACAGTGAAAAATATGGACAAATCAAATAACCTTTGATCGTTTTGATTGTAAGACAGCTCTTTGTTTCCCGTCACTCATCAATGAAAAGGAGAGAGCTAGTGAAACATTCAGAAGCTGTATGCACATAACATCTTAAATACATTGAATCATACTAATATAGATACTTTATTATTTCAATCTCAAAAAATTGGCCAAAATTAAAATATAAAGGTGTGTGACATATAATTTATATGTCAAGTAAGAGTGGTAGAGAAAAACTGTATTGCAGTTACACTAGTTAACTTTCTCAGAGAAATATAACAAAAAACAATACACATAGTCACACACATCTGTATATGTCAGAATGATTTATGTAAGTATTGATGTATACAGTTGTGAGGTTGACAAGTCTCAAGATGAGTGCACCTACAAGCTACAGATCCAGAAGAGACTTATTTCAGTAGAAATGTCAATTGGTTTAAGCCTCAAGATCACATATTTCTATTTGAGTCTCAAGGTAGGTGAATGTCCATTTCAAAGTCAGTCACTAGAAGTCATGCTCTCCTAGTGTTGGACAGAATTTTTGTTTTATTCAGACTTGTAACTAATAGGATGAGGACTATCTACACATTTTAGAAACAAAATATCTCCTAATTATGCAAATTTAAAGGTTTGGTTCAAAAATAGCTCACAGCTTGTAAATGATAGTAACTCGTTGCATGGGGCCTACTAGGAGATCCTTACCTCAATGTCATATGCTCTTGAAGGAATTGTAAAGCTCTCGTCTCCTCTTCTCTTTGTTTCATTTCCTTCTCATGGTAAAACATGCTTTTGACTTGCCATGTTATGGTGCCTTCCCTCAGGTCTGAAACCAGTGGGTCAATGAATCAGGTTAGAATCTCCTAAACTGAGCAAAAATAAGCCTTACATTGGTTCATGTAGTAATTTTATTATTATCTCTTCCAGGAAAATGCCATGCTAATTCCCATATGGCTTTACTAATTTACATACCACCAGAGATATCTGTGTTTTCATTTTCTTCTACATCCTTACCACCATTTGCTTTCATTTGTGTTGTTGTTATTGTTGATATCCTAACTGGATCAGACAGAATATCAACATAATTTTAATTTGCATTTCCCTGATGGCTAAGGATGTTGACAATGTTATATATATATACATTCATTCATATGTTATATATTCATTCATTCATATATATATATATTCATTCATATATATATATATATATAGTCTCAATCTTCAGTGATGCAGCTTTTCAGAATCATCTATGGTATGCGTTTTCAGCAATACAACTGCCCCAAGTTTCTCACATGATTTCCTGATGATTTACATGCATATAAATCATCCATTCTTCTACAAATAATCCTGATGAACTGATTAGACCACCAAGCTGAACGTGGACTGTCTTTAGTCTGGGCAGTGCTGTCTTTCCTGAGTGAACTGATAGTCCCTTAAATCTACCTAGGGACAGTTATATTACAGCCAGGCATGTAACAAGTTAAATATGACAGTTTGATACCTATGCTACTTCAAGTGAACACAACTGGAAAATGTCATAGTCAAAGTTCTACCTCTGTGAAGAGATGTCATGACACTGGCAACTCCAATAAAAGAAAGCACTTAATTGGGAGTTGCTTACATGTTCAGTGATTTAATGCATTATCATCATGACTTGGTGCTGGAGAGCTAGCTGAGACTTCTACATCTCTGCAGCAGCACGAAGAGAGCGTAAACCACTGGGCCTGTCTTGAGCTTCTGAAACCTCAAAGCCCACCCACAGTGATGCAATTCCTCCAAGGAGGCCACACCTAACAGAAGCACATGTCCTAATCCTTTAAAATAATGCTTCTCCCAATGAGTATATGGGGCTATTTTTTTTAATGACCACAGGAAATGTCTTTGAAAAATAATGCTGCATCTAGTGCATGTATATTCACTTATGTCACACAAAACTGCTCAAAGTACATATTATGATAGACCATAAGATAAAAATGTTTGATTTTTGTGTTGTTGATTTTATAGTATATCATCCACAGTCATGAACTGATGACTTCACTGTCAGCTAATGTACTTGTGGGAAGTGAATAGATTTAAGATGTTTATGCTCATTAAAAAAATAGACCATTGGTGTGATTTTAATTGGATTTATAGGAACTGGCTTAATTTAATTTAATGGGATTTATAGGACTTAGAGTGAAAGGAAGCAGGTTGTTTAAAGTATGGCCCTAAAGGGTATGTCCTATGTAAGGTGTATGGCTATTGGTTATCTCTCTTTGCATCCAGCAACAAGGTGAATGGCTTTGCTCTGTCTCACCTTCATTGATGTCACTATTTCAAGAAACATATGAAATACAGTTTCTGCCTTCCTCAATTTGAAAACAAAGATTTGAAATTGTGCTTAATGAAACTTTCTGGTTTTATTAACAAAACCAACACTGACTGAATTCATCATCAAGTAATTTCTTAGGACTTCAATTTTCCCAATTTAATCTGCCACACTAATTATCTTAGGTCCTCAGTGATTTGATCAGAATGCTACACCAAATGCTTACTAGGGAAGACAAACCTTACAGCAAATGTGGTCCTTCAGATTTATGTTTATGCATTCTGTTAATAACACCTTCAACTATTTCCAACAGAAAAGGAAAAAGTTGAACTTTGTTTATGTTTGTGGTTGGTTTAGAATGCAATCCTGCATTCTAAAGACTGAAGTCATTTTCAATGAATTTGAATGGAATGAATTATTTTTGTAATGGTAGATTTCCTCCATGCTAATTTATCCTAATCTTTTGGTGAGGACAGGTATCCATGCGAGAAGTGGAACGCAATATATAATGCTTAGTTATTTGGAATGAAAAAGACAAACAAGAAATATCTAAGCCAAAAATCAATGATCAAGTAATAAGATGATATTATATTACTCTATAACAAATAATGAAACCATAATGTAAATATTTTATCAAGTTGTCACTTAGTTTCCATCTCAGACTATAGAGAATGAAATTAATATGCAATTGCAGAAGAAAAGAGTAAGTCTAAAGTATGAAATTTTAGTACATATGTCCCTGATTTTCAATATATCTGTAGGAATTATATTCTTTCAATTGAGTACAAAGCAGGATGTTTGCAAACATGAATATAATTAACACTGAAGCCCATGTGTCCTTTCTATATAAGTCCTGAAATACATATGTATTTATGAATGGTCAATTTATCCCACCAAGGAAGGTTATTAACTGCTACACAAGTTCTTTTTGACTTCTTAATCTGTTGTTTGTAATGAATTATTTAAGCCAGAGAATTTGACCACACTGGAGGCTAGAGGAAAACTGAAATTGCTTCTACCTCCCCAGAACAATCTTAACAGCTAAGTTCCTACCCAGGGGATGACATTTTTATGTCCCATTAGTGATAAGTGTTATTTTTATACTACTCACGACAATTTCTCACTCTGCTGACATGTGAGCATTTATCTAGCCACATTCCAATTATTTTCAGTTGCAAGAACTATGTAACACATCTTCAAAGTTCAAATGTACTTGCAGAGTGAGCAAAAGACAATGTTAGGGCTGTGAATTCTCATAAATGAACTAATATATAATCACTGACACTTAGTACTAGCAAGTACCTTGGTGGTCAGGGTTTAGTAGAGAAGATTTTTTTCACATTAAAGATAGGCTAGATACTCATTATGAATCTGAAAATTTTGTGCAAATGTAGACTCTTCCAGACACATAAATAATAGAGATTAATTTCACATCCATCTTAAAATATGGATGCATCTGGGTTGAATGACAAGTAAAGAACTTCTTTTGACTAATCCAACAGCCAGTATAGAGAACCTTCTACTTGCTGCAATTGAGTCCCAGTGATTTCTCCCCAGATACATAACGTGGAAAAAGTTTAGTATGATCCATGAAGAAGTTAGACTTGAGCCTGTAGAAATGAGTCACTAGGTAAAATGCCTGCTGTGCAAGCATGCACACCTGAGTTCTGATTCATAGCTTACGTGTGAAAGGAATGTTAAGTGGAAAGTATCTGAGGTGTCAAGGATAATAAAGCCCAGACATGAGGATCAACCTAGCCCAATTGTTAAGTTTCAGTTTCAGTGAGAGATACTGCCTCAAAGGACAAGGTGGAGTGTGATTGAAAGATAAGGCTGACATTGACCTCTGGCCACAACTTGGATATATACATGCATACCTACGTACACACCCACATGAACAGAAACACAAATATAACACACACTCAAACACACACTGACACCAGAAAACACACACACACACACACACACACACACACACACACACTTAACCAGAAGTTAAGAAGGAGTTGACGATGTTAACCTTACATCTCTTAGCATTTTATGAGACTGAAGTTTCTGTCCAAGAAATACATGAACATAAAATGTGAGGATTATTTCCAGCCCCCATACTCATAGCATTTATTACTAAATTGTTATTTAAAGAAATAAAATACATTTAACTTCATTTTGTCACATGTGTGAACTCATAGTCTTTGGCCAATGATGTCCCTAATTGAGCCCTGCTCTGCTTCTCAACATGATATACAATTATGATTGTAAAATTAAGTAAATCAATAAGGCTTTTAACATTATGGGCTGCTTAATAAAAAAAATGAAGAACCAGCTGTGTAATGACAAAGAAATCATTATAGGTATTATTCAAAGAATTAAAAATTAACCAGCTTTTATTTTAGTGAACATTTATAATTTTAAGTGGATATTGTTTATGGTATAACTGCCTATATATATATATATATATATAGTTTAGAAATTATATATATAATGCATAGTTTAGAAATAATACATATAGTTATATTTTTTCAAAAACTATTAATTCAAGCTAGAATTTGAAGCAGAAAGGATCAACTATTTCTGTTAATTGTCAAAGATCTCACAACCTTTACAAGAATTCACATTTACATTGTCAATGAATTTAATATAACTATCACAATATTAGTTCATTTTCTTCTCCCTACATCCCTCCATCTTACCTTCCCTCCCATACCTTCTTCCCTCTTGTTCTTCCTACTTTCTCACTGCCTGATGGGCACAATACTGGTAGAGGCCTAGACTGACCCACCCAGCTACCACCCAGGTGCATATCCAGTTGGAGTTGACCCTCCCCAACATCTCCCCCATCTATGACCTGCTGGAGCAGAGGAAGGAACCTGTCTGGCAGAACCATAGCCCTAGGATCTCCATGACTCAGGGAAACAGGGGGGATATCTGAGGGAAGTTTCAGTGAGAGTCCAGTATTATACCAGAAGCCAGAGGCATTGAAGTAGACCAACAAGTCATTGCATTAAACAGTTGCAAGTAAAGTTGTTTGGGCAAAAGGGTATCCTGTGTGACACATTGCAGCTCCCAAGTTCATAATGACAAACAAACAAAAAAAAAGTGAAGGAGAGGTGGAAAAGACAGAGGAGTGGGATGTTTTATTGTTTGTTTGTTCATTTTTTATTTGTCTTGTTTTGTTTTGTTTTATTTTCTATGGGGGCGTCTACTACTGGGTAGAGGGTAGACTTAGAAGGACTGGGAAATGAGTAGAATTAGAATACATGGTATGAAATCCCTAAAGAACCAATAAGAAGTTATATTAACAAATTACTGAGTGATATTTTATCTTTAGTCAGGAATGAGAATACCTATTGTCAAGGAGAAAGACATTCTCTGCTGGAATGTATTTTACAGAGAGCCAAATTCTTAGCCTCCATATCTCTTACTTGTTTAATTTTTAATTGTATTTAATTTTTGAGAATTTCATACATGTAAAATAATAAATATATATAACACTATTTTCCTATTTTAAATTGCTCTGTATCAACCCATCATGTCTTGCTCTCCATTATCAAGTCATTTTTTTTCTTTTATTTGTTTGTTTGTTTGTTTGTTTTTTACAACCCACTGAGTCCAGCTAGTGCTGCTCAGATGTGAACAGCTGTATGCCTATCCACTGGACCATGGAATGCTTATCACTGGCTGCTGGCAGCATCCTCAGGAAGGAAAAAAAAATTAAAGATTATGTCAGGTTAAAAAAAAGTTCGTACACATCAAAATATAATGCTTTTTTTCCTTGTTTGCGTTCTATTTCTCTCCTAAGTTGTCATAGTGTTTCATATTTCTCATTTAATGACATTGTCATGTAAAAAGTTTAGCTTTGTATTACTATGTACTTTACACTATACAATTATTACTAAAGGAAATTAATTGGGTTTGAAGAAACAATGGCGAGGATAGAATATGTATTTATTTTTCTGAGCATCGAAATTTTGCTTTCAGCACCCTTGTCAGGCGATTCACTATTCCATTGGAGCATCAGGCTTGACCCTGTGTGGTCTGGGAAGCCCCATTCCTGTCTCTCAGCAAACCTTGCCCACTTAGAGAGTCTCTGAAGGAAGGAAAGGCACCAAAAAGCTCAATTGCACATTCTTGCTAACTATTGCAACTTCCTCTCATGATGCTGCCGGATGCCCAAATCCCTGCCTAAGCATTCAGCTTTTAACCATACTTGAGCACAAACCGAGCTAGTGGCAGACACTTCATCACCCCCCCCCCCACCTACAACCGATAAAATTTTCCACTTTAGTTTGGGCACACAACTTCTGCCAGGGAGTTGCTTTGCTCAATATACCTGTTTTATACTTTTCCAATCAGCTTGATCTGGCTTACAGTGCCGGCAGAGAAACTTACTATGGCATGGGTGGGTTGGGGGCAGAAAACATGTTACTCACAATCACGTGTAACTCAGGCTCCACAGGACTCCAATGCCTCTAGGCTCCTCGGGCATTTGCATTTACGTGCACATACCACCATCCCCAACAGACACACTTGCATGTACATAAATAAAATAAACTTCAAAAATAATGAAAATGCATGTCTTCTTATGTTTATAAATTTAAAATACATGCAGAATCATTAAATTGTGCAATTCTTCTATTAAAGTTTATATATTAAAGAATAACTCAGAAGAGTGAAAATAGTGCACTAAAGTGAAATATGGGTTTTGTTTGTTTGTTTTATTTATTTACTTATTTACTTATTTTTTTTTTTGGTTAGGACCAATGTGGGGCTCCCCAACTGGTAATGCTGATGGCAATGTCCTAAAGAGAAGGACTGACCTGGTAAACAGGAAGGATTGTTATTGGGTAAACAGAAGCCTAAATTAAACATTCCTCAGGATTTTTGTAAGGCAGGTTTTTGTTTGCTGGGAAAACCAGTGCCTCCCTATTTATCCCAAACTAATTCTGGATAATTAATCTGAACAGTTTGCTTCAGCGCAGTGATCTTCACCCTGCTGACTATCATAAAGAGCACTTCCTTTCCTACCAAGTCCCTGTTTTCTGCCCCAGAGAACAGCATTGACAGTTTGATATCCCAATAAACCTTTCTTTCTACCCACATAGTGTCTGAACAAGTAGTTTCACTGAACCCCACATTTCTTTTTAATTCGTGGTTATTTTATCAGTATCTGTATCCTCAGCTTTAATGTTTCTACTTCAATATCAGTTTCAAGATATACAGACTGTTGATATAAGAAAATGAATTGAGCCAGGGGGTGGTGATGGTCACCTTTAATCCCAGCACTCGGGAGGCAGAGCCAGGCAGATCTCTATGAGTTCAAAGCCAGCCTGATCTACAGAGCGAGATCCAGGACAAGCACCAAAACTACACAGAGAAACCCTGTCTCAAAAAAATTAAAAACAATAAAAAAGTATTGATAAGCCATGGCTATTCATAGATTTAGAACTTTATTATCTTACCATAACTGAAGAAAACTATAATTCCAAAAAAGCAAAATTGCAATATTAACAGTATGGTGTTACACTTAAGTACAGAAATAATGTGTACGTTTCCTTGCTTAAAGTAATGTTCCAAGCGTGACAAGCTCACAGGAGTTCTTTGTTCAGGAAACAATGTAAACACTGTCTGTCTATTGGGGCAGCAAGGAATCAGGATAGACCTACACATTGAATAAATTGACTCACACACTTCAATGATGTTTTTCCCATATATTTCACAAGATAAGAGATTAAATTATTAAAAAATTTTCATATTGTCAAGTAGATGTCAACTCAATATTTCTAATGTATGTTCAATCTATATTCATATAATTAACTTTTCCATGAAGTGGAGGTCACTTACATTTTATAAAATTTTAAATATAGGGGTAATCATATATTATTATGTTTCTTACTGCTTATGAAAATCAATCTTTTTAATGTTGTTACATAGTTTTTCAAATTTAACACAAGAAATATGGACTGAACTATTTTCTAAACTAGAGACAATAATTTAGTGGCAAGTTGGACTATTTGTGTGTCATGATAAGTCATTTTAATTTTGTAGGTTTTCAAAAGCAACTTTCTAAAACTTTAACTCATAAGTAATATAAATCAAATCAATGTCTTATGAAATGTTCATAATTATGCTTAAGATTATGTTTTTCCTAAAAAAATTCTCCATAAAAATAATCAGCATTTCATTTTAAGTCAGGAGTTTAATCATCAAATGCTCTCATTAGAAATATTTTCAGATATTTTTATGAGCAGATGTTATGTGTGAAATAAGAAGTTAATTTCGTGAAAGAAAATCTGAAAAAAATTGAATCATAGTCTGATTTTATGTCATTAGATCAGAAGATATACTTTATTTTCTCTCCTTAACAGAGAAGTGAAAAATCCTAACATTATTGGAAATAGAAAAGAAATGAGCCAGGTGGTGGTGGTGGTGGTGGTGGTGGTGGTGGTGGTGGTGGTGGTGGTGGTGGTGGTGGTGAACCACGCCTTTAATCCCAGTCAGTGATCAGGAGGCAAAGGCAGGCAGATCTCTGTGAGTTCAAGGACAGCCTGGGCTACATAGTGAGTTCCAGGAAAGGCACAAAGCTACACAGAGAAACCCTGTCTCAAAAAAACAAAAAAAAAAAAGAAAAGAAAAGAAAAGAAAGGAAATGAACACAATATTAGTAAATAGCTTAATGAATTGGTACAGTGGTTCAGACTTTAACTGTAGACAGCAAGTGTCCTGAGCAATCACTGTCACATGAAATAACACAAACAAACTTCAGCTTCCATTATGTTGCACACAAGTTTAAGGCACAAGAAAAAACAACATGTGATCACTTTCTCATACAAAACTTTCAAAATTATATGATATATCATTCAAGGGCAAATGTTTATGGTTTACTAAAAGGAAATTAATAATTTTAAGTAAAATCAAATTCAGGACAAAAGCTGTCCATGAAAGAGGAATGGGAAGGAATTTGGAAGTGATAAGAGATTTTATTATTGGAAATTATGTTTGTTTTTTTTAACATATACTTCTATGTAGCCAGTTTTTCTTTGGTTGCCCATGTAAACTACATTTGTCAGGTTTATGTTCAATCAATATGAATGAAACAGGATATTTGTGTTTATTGGCTTGCCGGTGTTTGGAATTGAAAACAGGACCTTGTACCTTCTAGGCAAGTTCTCCAACACAAACTTAATAATAATTCTTAGGAATGGCTTTCTGTTTATCAAATTTTTTGGCTGAAATTATCAGAGATTAAGGCAGGCTAAAGATTCTGAAACTTGCTGACACAGGAAACATAGAATGGCTCCAACTTAAAAGAATGATTTAGGAGGATAGTAAACTTTATAAATGGAGATAATAAAATGAAAAATCTTATTTGAGAATACAAATTTCAATAGTAGTATGTAGCATAAAATCATAAATACTTATTATGGACCTATGTCCTATATTCTATAGAGAAATGTTACTATTGCATCTGAAAAGATAAATAAATTTGCAACTTACATGAAGTGATTCAGTTATGAGAGACAAAGAGCATTCAGGAAGAACAAGAGACTGCTCTAAGTCTGTGCAGTATGGGCAAGTGAGAAATCCATAGAGCTTACAAGCAGGAAGATTTGTATGGGTTGCTCTATGGGCTAATTTTTTCTTCCTCTTTTTTTTAATTAAGAGAAAAAATTATTAATTTTACATACCAATCAAAGATCCCCCTCTTCCCTCCTCCTGTCCCTCCAGCCTCCACCTCCCAACCCATCCCCTATTCCCTCCTACAATTAGGTAAGGTCTCCCATGGGGAGGTACATTTAGTGGAGGCAAGTCCAAGCCCCTCCCCCTAACTTCTCTTAATGTGTGTCACTGTTTAGTTATATTCTGAATCAGTAGAAGTAGCAATTACTTAAAACCTTCACAAATCATATTTTTTTAATTAAGGCTACACATGCCCACTAATTAGTAAAATAACTTTGTAAATACAACCCTGTAACACTGTATGTTTTAAAATGTAAAACCAGAAATAAAACTATTTCAAGTGGAAATCTAGAAGTAAAAACTATTACTAAGATGCTTTTATTGGCCTGGTACACTAACAGGGATTAGGGAAATGAGAGAAAAACTGTGTGAATCAAAATTAACTGGGTAAATAAATTATTAATTAAAACATTACACTCAGTTAACTGAACTAATTGAAAGGTCCACCTGATCAGTTCTTTAGCAATAAGTATGGCCAGGAAGGAAGTGGAATTTTGAAAAATCAGCTGTTTCAGTCTTGAAAATTGATGCTTTTTTTTTAGATTAAATGAAATTTAAATTCTTAATTTAAATTTTAAATTCTTAGTCATTTGAGACTGGTTTATTTTCAATTTCTTGCATTGCTTCACTGATTAAGGTTGTATAGAATTACAGGTGAGCAATATTTCATATGTTGAAATATTTCTTACTAAATTTAATGACCAGGAATTCAAAGATTCTACAATTTAGTATCATCTCAGTATAATCAATTAATTAATTCTGCCTCATCAGATTTATCTCTTTCTTTCTCTTCTCTCTAACTCTGTGTCTCTCCCTGTCTGTTTCTTTGATCATTTCTATATTTTCTACATTATTTTATTTTTAAAGTTAATTTGCCCATGTATGCACATGTGTGTAGGTACCTTTGGAGGCCAGAGGAAGGTGTTGGCTCTTACAGTGTTTGTGAGCTGCCCTGTGAGTGCTGAGAACCAAACTGTGGTCTGCTGCCAGAGCAGCAAGAGCTGTTAAACAGCTGAGCCATCTTGCCAGCCCCTCTCCTCTTCTACAAAGTGAGAGCTCCTGCAGCCCAGCTTAGCCCAGAGCTCCATATACTTTCAAGGATAATCTGAAATCTCCAATCCTCCAACATTTCACCTCTGCAGTGCCAGCATTACAGCTATGCACCATCGACCCAATTTTAGTATATTTTCTTAATTTCTCAGTTTTATAAAGCTTTATAAGCCATTACACAACAAATATACTAATCCAAACTGCATTTCCCTTAGGATTTTTTTTTTAATCTTAATATTAAAGATTGCCTATGGTGGCATGGTTCGTTACACTGCAGTTTTGCTTTTATAGGACATTTCGTTGCATAGCTGTATATTTTCTTCATGCTGACATTCTATCCCCTAGCTAATTTTCCCTTGAAAACATAATCAAAACAACCTAGGATACACAAACAATAATTAACCTGAAATTCCCTGGGGAATTAAAAATGTTCTCCTCTTGCTTCCTAGCATTATAGGCATTTCTTATTAAAAATCTCTGTAGAAGACCTTTGGTATATATTTAAGAATGAAGCCAAGACAGATTATCGCAGCAGCTAGTCAAATAAGTAATTTTAAGGCGTTGGCCCTGGAATTTAAGTGGTACTATTTGGTATGAGATTACTACCCACTGTCCATATAAAGCACTTTTACTTCAAAGAAATCAATTAATGTTAAGTAAAAACAAAGTGCGAGTCATAGATAAATTGTTGCAGCTTAGTAATATTGGACCCAGTAATAGAATTTATCTAAAGACCATCTTTTATAGGATTTTACCTGTAGAGACATACCTGCTAATAAAATACACAGATTTTACATTTATTTTCCCATGAGACAAAACAAAAAATAAAATTCAACTTTACAAAGGTTAATTTCATGCCCCCTATTGTAGTATGTAATCCTAATAGTTGATTTAAGTTAATGTTGATTTAAGTTAATGTAAACTGGCAAAAATCAAAATAAACCAAGAAATTTATAAATTAATTTCAGGAACTTGATTAGACCAAAACTTAGAAAAGAAAATTTTAAATTGTTAATAAATTCTCATCTTAACTAAATTTTATGACAACAGAGATTTTGAAATTCACCAACAACTACACAAAATCTTTTGATAAAAGCAAGCAGAGCATCCTTGCAATAAATAAATTGATGTTAAACTGAATTATTACCATAAATATTGAAATCTGAATTTTTTCATTATTAGGGAAAATAAACTTGCTACCAAAAGTTAGAAGTCACGTTTATGCAGAATAGAAATTTAAAATTAGAAGAAACAACACTCAAATTTCCAGAAAAAAATAATTGGACCATATGAAGTTAACATTATAAACTGGGGAACACAAATTATCAATAAAGGTAATATTTAGGAATCACAGTTTGTGTCCTGAAAAAATATTCTGTGGCAAAGAATTAATGGATGAGAATATGTTCAAAGTCAGATGCTGTGGGATGGTCTGTATGTCAAACATGTTGCTTATTGGTCAATAAATAAAACACTGATTGGCCAGTGGTCAGGCAGGAAGAAATATAGGCGGGACAAGGAGGAGAGAATTCTGGGAAGTGGAAGGCTGAGGAGACACTGCCAGTCGCCACCATGACAAACAGCATGTGAAGATGCCACCATGTGGCAAGGTATAGATTTATAGAAATGGATTAATTTAAGATATAAGGACAGTTAGCAAGAAGCCTGCCACGGCCATACAGTTTGTAAACAATATAAGTCTCTGTGTTTACTTGGTTGGGTCTGAGCGGCTGTGGGACTGGTGGGTGAGAGAGATTTGTCCTGACTGTGGACCAGGCAGGAAAACTCTAGCTACAGTCAGAAGAAAACAAATTCCTATGACTTAAATATTTGTGTTCCCACAATTTATAAGCTGAAATCTATTCCCCTAAAGGAATGCTCTTGGGTATCCATCGATGAAAATTAGCTGAGGAGGGCTCCATCCTCACAGTGCAGATATTTCTCTTATAAGTTCATTCTGAGAGGCTTTTCTGGCCCTTCCACATGGAGGGACAGAGCTGGAAGGTGCTGCCTGGGGATGACTTTCAGCCTTCTTATCAAACTGAGCAGCTTGTACTAGATTCTGGACATTCTAGCTTCCAGAATTGTTACAAACTTTAAATGTTGTTTTTAAGTCACTAATTCGGACACTTTCCTTTATTTCTGTATAACTACCACTGCGGACTAAGACGAGAAAGTTGTAAATCAAATGCCATGCTCCCCATCAGAGAGTTAGCTGCTGGTAAACTCTCAACTTCTTATCTCAATTGGAGGCCATTTTGGAAAGTAAGTAAAACAGGTGGTTGAGGCAAAGCCCACTGTTCTAACAGTGCTTCTCCTTCCAATCCAGGCTTCTTCTCTCCCTTTCAAAAATCACATTGGATGGATGCTTTCCAGTTATTCCACTTTCCTACCAGGAAAAAGACACAAGAGTTACAGTCATCATTATTTTCTTGATCAACAATGAATTGCTATAAATTTCCTGGGACTCAATGAGGCCCTAAGTATTTCTGCATCATATACATAAGAGGCTAGAAATCCATATTCTTTGTCCATTTGCACTGAGGAGTTTTTCTAGTGAAAGAGTATGTTTCACATTTTTCCTTTTTCTATTCTGGTATCTCTATTCTGACTGCTACATAGAGAATGATCGAAAAGGTTCAATCAATAATTTCCCTACATCCAAATCTGATTTTTTTTCCCATCCAGTTAGTGCCTCACTACCAATCTTAATTTAACTTGCTCTCAGGGTGAACACTGAGCAGATGTTTCAAAATATTTTTTAATCCATGTCCATATAGGTTTAATGTTTTAAAACGTTTGAAAATTTTCTACTTATTCATGTAATAGTAGAAGTTGAATGCAATCTGAAGGATTAGTAGACTCAAGCAAAGAGACTGGTGGGGGACAATGTTTCAATGTCATGATTTAATAATTTTAGGTTCAGGGGAAAATTATTACTAAATACATAACTCAACTTTTGAAAAATGGAGATACTGTGCATTTTTAAAATTATTACAGACATGAATGACCACTAAGTTTAAATTTGATGGCAGATTGTGCCATAACATTTATATTTTTTAAAATGTTGACAAGGCATATAACAGGGTTCTCATTTTGCCTAAGAGTACACATCAGAGCTGTTCAGTATGGTGGTATAAAATATAAATGAAGTTATTTATTAGATATCATAACTCAAACTTTACCTGCTCATTAATATAAATGAATTTTATGGCTTACAATCCTGTAATCAGCAAAACAAAAATAACTGGGTCATACTTGAACAACAAAGGGTGCTTAATTCGTTTTATCTAACCTAAAAACACTTATTCTACTCAAATAAAAATTACATTTAGAGCCCCCCCCACAAATATGCTTGTGTGCATTTACACACACAGCCCTATTTATGAGATAGAAACAAAGAATATTTAGATAATTGAACATTACAGTAAATAAAGGTACATAAGTCGTAATAGTCAAGATGAAATTGTTTTTTTCTTTTAACCATTGTACTCCCATTCCACAGATTTTTCTTTATTTTTGTGTAGCGTAAAATTCAAGAATATCTGCACAGCACAGGTTGGTTACTTCTGGTTGTCTAGAGCTAATCTGCTAGGCAGGTTTCAGTGTATAGTCCTGGGACACTTGCTCTGAGCTCCCCGTATATGTCGTTCAGGAAGGTGCTAAAATTGATAAAGCTGCCAAATCATAAGGGATGTTTGTGTGTGAGGAGAGTTGCATATTGTGTGCTTACACCTGTGCACATTTATGTAGAGACCAAAGAAGAATGCTGTCTGGATGTCTGGCTTTATGACTGTCTCCATTATTCTCTTTGGTTGTGTCTTTTGCTAAACATAGAGATTGTAGGTTTTCAGTTAGCCTGACAAGAAATCCTCCTATTCCCTGATTTCAGTGCTGGAGTCTCAGGTATGTATGGCCATGATGACTTTTATGAGGTTGCTAATCTGATCTCAGATACTCATACTTGCACAGCAATGCTTACATATTGAGTTATTTTTCTAAGTCCCGATCATTTTAAAAATGACAGATTCCAGCTGTCTCTTTGAGTATCTAAAATGTAGGCTTTCCTCTGCACCCCATCCCTCTGGTGATGCCATTGTTACACAGTGCTTTGATCTCTCTCTTTTTCTTTTCATATTTTTTGCAATTTTAGTGTGTTGGTTACTGCAAAAATAGTATAGACTTTCTTTCCCAAGTATTTTTATCTGCTATTGAATGCCTTCTCAGTGGGAGAAAAGTACTCCCCACACCATGCTAAACCCTCCTGGGCAGATTCTGGACTCCATGTCCTCTTCTGAATTATATTTTGCTCATGAAAGCAGAGATTTTTTGATTATTAACCATTTCTTCTTATAGTTCTGGTCCAGCTTCCCTTGATTTATTCCTTGGAGATTCTAGAGGGCCCTGCTTTTTTTTCCTGCCATATTAAAATTTACATTTTATTCTTGTAGTTAACTGACCATCACTCAGCAAATAGCAATTCAAGAAACAAGCTGTTTCCTTCACCTTATTTTTAAGTCAATTTTTTATCAGGATACACCCATGCACATTTATTTACATGCTGTCAAGATTGTTGTCATAGCACAAAAGCAACAATCATATGACTTACTAGTTAAAATATTTTTATTTACCTTTATTTAAAAATATAAATAAGTGAACAATTTTGAAGAGGACTATTTATATTATGTATAAACTCAATCACAATGTGACATACAATGTATCAGGAATTTCATGTGTACTTTTTCTGACTTATACTTACACGAATCCTTTATGTTCTCATATATCCAACTATGTCCTACATGAATTGAGAGTCAGAGATGAATCTGTCTGCAGACTGAGCAACCGCAGCCTTATTATCATAGTTCTCCAATCCACTTACATGCTGTTTAGCAAATCTGAAGGGATCATTACACAGATGATCACCCTATTCATCTGTCACTACAAAATAAAGCTGAGTGGACAGACAGATAAATGAAGCAACTATTTGGAGCCCAGAATAGATGAAATTTTAATTTTAAGAATAAGCATCAATAAAATGTAGTATGGAAACAAAATTTATTAAAAGACCCAAAGTATTGAAATGCATTGTTTTCCACCTTGAGTAACTCCTCTGGTTATGAAGATCTAGTTGAATGAATCTTCCCATCATCCTCTGCAGCATCTGTCTGTCTGTCTCTCCATCAGGGCTTTAAGGTGCAGTGCAGGCACATATTTTAACACAACTCATAATATGATTAATAAGGGCAGCACAATACAGGAACGTAAAACTGCCCTGTATCCTTCATCTGCTCTTCCTGTGCAGTGATTAACCTTTGAGTTTATGAGTATTTTTGCACTAGCTTCAGATAAAGTATTTTATGAGTTCTTTCCTCCCAGGCAACTTGGATTAAACTTATCAAGTTCAGGAAGATAGGGACCCATAATGACTGTTCCCCCTTGAAATCATAATCTTTTTGCTACATCATCTGAACATTCTTTTCGCAGACCAGATGGAAACATCAAGAAGCAGACAAGACAACTTGTTAAGGTCACATTCCACCCGTATGTGTGAGTCATACTTAATTGATTTGCAGGCCCACCTAAAGATAGATTGTCGACCCTGATAAAGGCTGAGAATATGGAAAGATCATTTTTTGCACCCCATTAATTCCTGTTTGGAATGGTTCCTGACTTTACAAGACTCTTTGCCAGCATATTCACTAATGGCAGATCACTCCTCAGTGTACAAATAAGGCAGAATCAGGCAAATTTATCTTTCAGTAAATTCCTAATGAAACAGAAAAGTATGATGGGGTATCTGGAACTTTAATAGTATATTTCCCTCCAAAACTAACAAGTTAAAAAAATCGCTGACTTTGCCAAAATCCTATCCTGTAGCTCTACAGAAATTTCACTTATGGGAGGAATGCCTGGCATAGCTTCAGAGGTGACATTCTGTCTACAATAAAGGACTCAGAGTAAACTCTGCTTTCCATGTCCTGTCAGTTTGTGTCTTCATATTTTTTAAATTTTAAAAATCACCCTCCTTTTACTTCTCTCACACACAGACTTTCATTCTAGCATCAGTGGGAATCCATTCCACGCTGAGTCAGCATCTCCATATCATTTTTGCTACAAATTTTTTTTATTTTTCTTTCATCTGGGTAATGAATTCTCTTGGTGTGATGACAAATAAGCAAAACAGTATTTCCATCTCATAAACCTCACCATGTAATATTAGATGTCTAATGATGTTGTGTTCTGAAAGAGTGAAAAGAGAAAGAGGAAGATAAAGTAAGATACAGATGGTAGGTGAGAGACAAAGCGAGAAAGTCAGAGACAGACAGAGAGACAGAAAAACAGAGAGAGTGACATATGAGACTTATATTTCTTAAGAGACTACAGTGTTGGGAAACACAAGAGGATACAGGTTCCAGAAAGATCAGTTTCAGAGGAGACGGAACAAAATCAACAAAAAAAGAAAGTAAATAATTGCAAGCCCCCTGTCATGACAGGGAATGTATAAATGCCTAAGGGCTAGCACCAAGTCAAGCTACAGAAGCATAGTGAATCAAAAGCACAAAATCAGAACTTCGTATGACCACCTGCTAGTGCACTGGGTATCCACTTCGCCATTTTCCCATGCAACTCACAAACATAAGATCAATGACATTCGGTATGGTTCTCTCACTCACTACATGGTGTCTTATAAGTCATTTTCGTTCAATCATAATTCTCGATTAAGTTTTGGCCTTGAATTTGACTGACACAAAGCTTTTTTATTGGAAATAATTTGTCTTCATACACAATATTCTGACCATGGTTTACCCTCCTACAGCTCCTCCCAGATTCTCCCCACCTCCGCACCCATCTAACTCCTTAAAATATCACTTTGAGAACTTTTTAAGGATCACAAATCTGTAATGAAGAAGAAGGATCATCTCAGACTGATACATGCAATAGTTAAAAATTTTCATTCTCCTAATTATTACACATACACACACACACACACACACACACACACACACACAAAGAGAAAGAGAAAGAGAGAGGGGAAGAGAGAAAGAGAGGAGAGACAGAGAGAAAGAGACAAAGGGTTACGAAAGCACCAACAAATCAAAAGAAATATCCTATAACTGTGAAGTAACATTAATTTTGGAACTTTCACTGAGTCTTAAAATAAAATTTTGAGGTGTGCAATTTTTGAGCTAACTTAAAATGTATAGGAGTGGGTATCTTCACAGTTTTTTAAAAGTGCAGCATTTATTTTCTAGCAGCTCTATTATTTGAGACTTATGAGTCAACATAATATACCAAAAGGTATGTCTCCGATAGTACAACTTCATTACTATCACTTCAGAACCACCACAGTCTGTTTTAGTACAGCCAGAGAAATTAATTCCTTTGTCCATTGATATTCACACCACACACTTCACCAATTTATTTCTATAATGAGAGCGAGCACTCAGCTTTATCATGTTTGGATACCCTTTTTCCTCTCATTCCTACACCAACTTTCTTCCTGTGTGCCCTCTGCAAATTGCTATCAGTCAACAACAAAATATAGTACATACTAGAAGAATTACAAACCAGAATTAATAATTCTTCAAATATATTACATGTTAGGGAGATTATATATGCCCAAATGCTATCTATCTATCTATCTATCTATCTATCTATCTATCTATCTATCTA
>CABHPH010148530.1:34561-46435 GCA_902168325.1 Peromyscus nudipes
CTATCTATCTATCTATCTATCTATCTATCTATCTATCTATCTATCTATCTACCTACCTATCTATCTATCTATCCATTCATCCATCTATCATCTATCTATCTATCTATCTATCTATCTATCTATCTATCTATCCATCTATGATTATCTACCATCTTGCTTTTGCCATGGATAATGGATTCGCTCAGTGAAGTCTCCCCTCTGAAAAGGCAACTCTAAATCTTCGTCTCTGCTAACTACCTAAAAAGAAAACCCAGGAGCTTTTTTCTGCTTATCAGCATTCAGTTCTATAGAAATTCAAAGTTGTATCTCTTACATTATTGTCACTCTTCATACTCTATTTTCTCTAGAATATTTTGATATTTCAACACCTATACTGCTGAAACTTACAGCAAATTGGCATTTCAGTTTAGTGAATCTCTTGTCTCGTTCCATCAAAGCTGTTCAACTTGTGGTTATTTGATGGCAAATTCTGATCCTACCTGGAAATTCAGCCTTTAACTCTATTTTAAAATGCCACTCCCATTAAATAACAGATGGTTCAGTCCATCAACTTTCTGTGAACAGCAACATTTGGACTAACTGGCTGTGGTGGTTTGAATAAGAATGGCCCCCATAGGTTCTTATATTTGAATGCTTTGTCATCAAGGAGTGGCACTTCTTAGGAAGGATTTGGAGGTAGGAACTTGTTGGAATGGGTGTGATGCTGTTGGAGGAAGTGTGTCACTTGGACTGGGCTTTAAAGTTTCAAAACTCCAGACCATATTCAGTATCATTCTTCTTCTTGCTGTTTGTGGACCCAGAAAGAACTTCTCTAGTCCCATGTCTAACTGTGCAGTACCACCATAATTATAACAGACTAAAATCCTCTGAAAGTATAAGCAAACCCCAATTAAATCCTCTATAAGAATAGCTTTGGACATGGTGTTCCTTCACAACAACAGAACCCCTAACTAAGATACTTGTGTAAACTGCCAGTTTATCAAACATCTGTTTTTACTGAGAGTGGTTTTCACCATGGTCTTCCTCTTTACTGACAATGAATCACCAGTCGTTTTCACTAATCATTTCCTGATGTCCTCATTTCCTTGCCCTGTTTTTCTTTTTTGTCACTTGAACAACACCACAAATTTCAGCTAAACCCAATTATTTCGTTATGTATCCTCTATTTTTGTAGTAAGCTAGCACAAAAAAATACAGTTTTGTTTCTCATCTTAAGTTTATACTGATTCCCTGATTTTGAGTCATAATACTGACTCTTAACTATTCAGTTCTCTGATATTATCACATAGTTTCCTACATTAAAATATGGAATTTCTTATTTCTCTCCCCATGATTCTCCCTTAGAAAATGTGTTCTTTCGACTTTATTGAGAACAGAATGAGAAATGATATGCTTTATAATCTGCAGCTCCCACCTATTTTGCTATAGGGATGTATATCTAGATATTGTCTCTTCCTTATAACTTATTATACGTTATTCTTTCTGCTCTTCCACAGTCAAAATGTCACACCTTCATGCTTTCACCTGCCTCATCTATTTATTATTTTTAAATCAAATCTTTCTACAAGTATTAAATTGCTTATACTTCTCTTATTCTAAATTTTTTTAATATATTTCCTTTTTTGCTAAAACTAATTTTTCCCCATTCCTTTGGGACAACATGTCTAGAAAGAAAATGCTTTCTTAGTACTTTCTCAATTTTCTAAGCTTTTACAAGGTATTAGTGCTTGTGAATCCTGTGCTGTCATGGCTTGCTTGCTCTGTTACTGTTGGATGGTGCTATGCAGTGTCATTTTGTAATTGAAATTTCTCAAATCGAGGCCTTAATCTTTTAATTATCATTTTACTAATCTCATTTGAACATTAACTTGAGATACTATATGATAATTAACACACACACACACACACACACACACACATATACACAAAGCTTAGTCTGACCTTGATCTGCTCTTGATCTTGTATCACACTCCTGCAAAAGCTAAGCTCCACTAACTCATTTGTTGGTCATCCCTGTTTCTTGGAAGTTCTGTGACCAATGTGTGTGGTGTCATTGGCAGTGAGGTCTTCCCCACAAGTTGCTGCAAACAACCAAGACCAATGTCAATAGCCAGTATTTTTTATTATTAAATATATGGCCAAGGAGGACCATGATCTATTATTAAACATCAGCATGCAGAGGACCCTTTGTTTAATCCTGAAGAAGTCACAGAAGTTTCAGAATTATATTTTGTAAGTATGTTTATTTCTGAGAATTCATCCTAAAATATTTCCCCCGAATGATATATTTAATTTATCAATGCAAATGAAAATTACTCCTCGTATCTTACTCTATAAGAATGACATTACTTTCTTTTTGTAATGTGTTCTAACACTATGAGAGAATTCTCGCCACTGTTATATGTATAGCTATCACTCACATTGTGATCTGCACAAGGTTGTGTTTACTTGTGACCTTCCTCTTCTGGTATACAATATGTTTTTCAGGTATAGAGACTAATTCGGGTTTTTGCATTTTAAATAAAATTTGAAGTTGGTACTCAGTGATTTTTTTCCTTTGCCAAGATTTGAAAGGAGTGAAGAGAAAGAACAGAAAGTAGTTTTTACCAACTTTTTAACTGTAATATCAAATCTTGCAGTATAGAGGAGTCGGAGAGAGGAATCACCGGGAGGAGTCTTTGGTTCTAAGACTACACTGCACAGATTTTATTACCTGGGGGTGGGATAAAAATAACCTTAAAAGAGAAGATCATAAAAATACTCCAACTCATAGAAGTCATTTCTCTTACTTTTAATGATCTTTGTCTTAAAAGACGATCTTTATACAAAAAAAGTAAGTTTTTGAAACAATTGAAGGTTGCAAAAGGAAAATAATTCAAGACAATTCAGGAGGCTCCAAGATTCTTTCTTAAAATAAACCTATTTTAAATCCATAGTTATTTATATTAGTAAACAAAGCCATCATCAAAATGTTTATTCTGTTTAAAAGCATGTCTTAAATGCATATTTTACTGTGTAATGGGCCTTATAAAACCAGAGAATGTTTTATCATGATTCTACCCCGTAATCAAGAAAGGGCTCAGTAAGAGGATCTACAGAGGAAGGAAATTGCTGTTATTTCCCTACTTCTAAACAGAATGACAGTGTTCAGTCAGGCCAAGAGAGAGAGCACGCGTCCATGTTAACACGTCTGTGCCACTGGGGCCACCTGCTCTGTGGTATCCACCTCCTTCTAAAACTGTTAAACAGATGTTCTCTGGACATACAAGACCAAGACTCAGATTCTAGATGATGGCCTCTGTTCCTATCTGCTGGTAACACCTGCTTCATTACCTTTAACTCTCCCAAGAGTCTTTTAGGGGCTTAAAAAAAAAAGGCTGATTAGGAATTTCACAAGAATGAACACTGCTGTGTTCCTGACAATCACAGATATTAAACATTCAGTACTACCACTACCAATGACGAGCAATCTTGTCGTGATAGGACTCTTCCTGCAAAAGCAGGTAATTATTGAGCTAAAATATTTACATTGTATCTGTAATTTCTTTTTAGCAAGATGTTCCTTTATTCCTTCACCAGGTTCAAAGGATCTAACATTTCAGGAAAGGAAAAGAAATGAAATGGATACTTTTTTTTCCTTCCAATTTCTTGGGGCGGGGGTTGTCCTGTTGAAACACCAGGCCTGGCCTTCTGCTTTCTACATAAACAGATGGCAGATGGTTGTTTGCCTTGTGCTTGCTTCCCATTCAGCGAATTACAGGTCACAACTGGTCCAGCCTTTGCTTGGTCTAAGCAGATGCGAGTTCACATGCTATAGAGAAGGTTGGCTTAAAGAAAAAATAATGGACATAAAGCAGTAAATGAAGAAAGAACCTAGAAATAAAATGAATGAGAAGCATTTAGAAAGGTAACCAGGAAACCTGTCCAGCTGGGGGAATTTCTGTATCCAAAACAATTTAGCCAAATCCAGGTCCCTGACAAATACCCAAGAAACTTACAGCTACAACCAAACCTAACTTACATATTTTATTACTGGAATATCATTTGCAAACCTGGTACCTTGAAACACCTTGAAAAACATCAAATAAAAAAAAAACAAGAGACAAAGGATTATACTTATTAAATAATTTATTTTGTGAGAAAATGATTGGGATAAAATTAAATACTTGTGATCATATCTGCAGTCAGATGTACTTGAATACTTGCTTTGAAATGTGAATTTGTTTCAGTTCATTCAAATATTGGAATACAATTTGTGCATGCTGTGGGATTTACAATTGCTTATAAACAGTTTTATCTGCAAGAAACACTGGGGGGAGGGCTGCAGAAAACCTCACGGCCAACATTAATAGATAAGAATATCCCAAAGTCTACATGCTTTATGCCCTCATGTACACTCACTCCAAATGTGTCCTGTCTTGCCACAGCAGCTACCTGCTTTCCACTGAAGCACAGTAACTCGTAGTAGAGAATTCTGTGACATTTACACAACTACCCACTGATGTCTTCATGCAATAACTTAGTTATATCATTTATGTATATGTGTGTCTGTAGCACTTTATTAAAATATAGTACTAGTCTTCAAGCCTGGTCTTGGACATTTCCTTGTTCATTTTATGGGAGAATAATATTATAAAAAATATAAGACCGCCGGGCGTTGGTGGCGCACGCCTTTAATCCCAGCACTCGGGAGGCAGAGCCAGGCGGATCTCTGTGAGTTCGAGGCCAGCCTGGACTACCGAGTGAGTTCCAGGAGAGGCATAAAGCTACACAGAGAAACCCTGTCTCGAAAAAAACCAAAAAAAAATATATATAAGACCTAGATCAACATAGTGCTGAGTGAGAATGAAACATTAGATTTCAATACTAACTTGTGCATATGTATGTATGTACATAATCATGCCCAAATGTTCCTGTCTGTAGTGATAATAAGTTAAACTTGAGTTAATACTGATATAATTTAATTCATTATCACATGAATCTTTCTGCTCTCTTTTACTTGTGCATTATCTTAAAAAACAGCAATAAGAAATCTAGTACCTAATATCCACCATTGAAAATTTTGTTTTCAATTGTCATGATTGTCTTATTTCAGAAAATATGTATAAGGTATAATTTTTATCAATTATGTTATAACACATTTTTATTCTTAATTCCAGAGATAATATTTGTTATAGTTACTTTGGTCAATATGTTATCCTTCCATTACTATTCCTGACACATGTATAAACATGTGTGTGTATCTGTATATTATATATATTATATATAGTATTATATTAGTTTTAAGATTATAATTTCATCATTCTCAATGTCCTATCTTGTGAGATTTCAATAAATCTCAAAATAACACCTTAACATTTTACATAAAATATAATTTTTGAGGTATTAAATCTAAGAGTTTTGATAAGTAGAGTACTATATAAGTACAATTATAATATCATTTGTAAAATTACACAGTCTTAATCAATTCCCTAATGCTGCCTCTTACCATACTTCCAAACCTTAGCAACCAAGAGCATCTTACTGTAGCTATTAATCTGAGTCTTTTAGAACGTCAGATAATCGAAACATATATTAAGTAATCTTCTCTTTTTCATAACAGGCTCTCACTTTGCAGCTCAGGCTCCATGGAATGCATAGTGATCCTGCCTCAGCCTCCTGGGTGTTATAATTATGTGTGAGCCATGTTCATTTTATGATCATCTTACTTTTATCAGTATGCCTTCAAGTTTCATCCTTTTTTTATGGTTTCATGGTCACGTTTTAAAAATCAATTAGGATATTTTGCTGTCTGGTAAACTAGTTATTCACGCATCTGTTGGAGAGTAATTTACTTGCTCACATCAGTGTTTTATCAATTATGAAGAGCTTTTCTACAAATAGTCTCATGCAGATTCATATGTGAGAATTTATTTATAAATTAGTTTGCTAAGTGTCTAGAAGTGCAATTTTGGGTGGTATCTTAAGACTATCTTCAGTTCTGGTAGGAAATTACAGTATAATTTTGTACTTTACAAGAAATGAAAGCTCATTAATATCTTTAGGTCTGCCAGGTATTATCCATGGCAGCGATTCATATCTTTGATTTCTTTGTGGTATCTCATTTGTGTTTGAATTTGATATTTCATAAGGCAAGCCTGCGTCAAGCAGCTTCTTAACTGATTCTGTCATCCGTGAATGACCTGTGTAGGCTGTTTCCTCATACTTAAATGGACCTATTGAGGGGTTTTTAATTTTCTTTTTTTTTTACTGATGACTTTTAAATCTATTTGTGTATTTTGGACACTAGATTCTTAGCAGATTGTGTTTCACAATTTTGTTTTCCAGTCTGCACTTCAGTGTTTCTCTCTCTCTCTCTCTCTCTCTCTCTCTCTCTCTCTCTCTCTCTCTCTCTCTCTCTCTCTCTTTTAGCAACATCTTATATAAAGCATAAAAAATTAATTCTCATTAATTCCAAACTAGTATTACTTCTTTCACAGATTTTTTTTTGCATAACTAATCACTAAAGTCAGGCTCACCTACATTTTCTCTCATACATTCTATAAGAAACATCTTTTCTTTGAATATTACATTTACTTCTTGGAAATATTTTTGCCTTTTTTTATAAAGGATAAAGAGACCATGATAAATTTTGTTTCTCGTGTGTGAGTGTGTGTGTTTGTGTGTGTGTGCATGTGTGTGTGTGTATGTGTGTGTGTGTTATACATCAAAGTAGCACCAACTGCAAAGATTGCCCTAGCTCTTTACTGTATTAAGCTTCATTCACTATTTCTTTGGTGTCTCTTTTGAGTTTTCAGTTCAGTTCCATTGATAAGGCAAAATGTAATTTTGATATTGGGTAATTTAGCTTTCTTTTTTCCATATAAACTTTTCTCTCTCTTTTTTGTATCTTTTTTTGTCTTTTAAGTGAAAATAGTTTCTTTTCTCACATTTAATATCCTTCTACTTTTCCCAGTTCGTTCCCCTTACCTCCCCCGTTTGGACCCACTCCCTTCCTGACTCTCATTAGAGAGAAAACAGGTTTCTAAGACATATTAATAAACTATAACAAAATAAGATATAATAAGATTAAACAAAACTATCACATCGAAATTGGACAAGGCACACCAATGGAAGGAAAAGAGCCCAAGAAAAAGCACAATAATCAGAGATCCACTCATTCTTTCATTATGGTTTCCTTTTTAATGACAACTTTTAGATAAGTGTTTAAGAGTAGGTAATTCACACTTATTGTGATCTGACAAAGCAGTTGTAAAAAGACAAAGTGACATAGGGAAGCAGTGCACTCACAGAATGGAACAGTTTACTAAGGCCTATCATTCTGGGTGCTCTGAAGACACTGGGGAGCACAGTTGAGTGTCCAATCAGAATGCAATGGTGTAACAGCGGTCCTCAAGTTCAAAATGTCATCAGCCGTGGGTATTAACTGCTAGTCACTTCTATCCTGCTAAATTGAAGAGGATAGAGATAGACAGAGAGACAGTGAGACAGACACCAAAGATAACAAAAGAAAGATCACACACTTGCTGCGAGATAGTAAATCCTGGGAATGGGCTATAGATATCAGTGGGGATTTGACAGGATCTGATCTGGCCACACCCTCCCATGTTAATAATGGAATTCTATTCTATTCTCCCTGAGTGGGTCATCCATTGAACTCATTTATTGTTTCAACTTATTTATCCTTCATAACTCAGCACAAGTGATGCATCCTATTGTTTGGTGATAAGGTAAAGTTTGAGTATAATAGAGTTCTATTTTCTTTTATAGTTAAATTATTTGAGCTTAATAATTAATTTCCATTCGTGTTTTCTACCAAATATGAGTTTAAGATATTTTAAGACTGGAGACACCGTCATTGTATAATCAGAGATTTGTATGGTATTGACACACAGCTTCTTTTCAGCAGCTATTAAAGATATGCTTATTTTTAATTACCAGATTCCAAACACTCCTGACATGATCAAGGCTGATTAAAACAATATTCACTGACAGAGTATGAAACAAATGTGTACCAAAGGTCACAAAATTCATTGTTTGCAAGTGAATACATGTATATTTCCCATTGTGATATTTTAGCAATCATAATAGGCATTCTTGTTTTTTTTGTAGAACTTTCAAAGCATAATTTAGATGATTAGTTTTTTTCTCTGTTGTCCTTCTCTATGTTATATTTATTTGTGGCGTATATTCTCCTTTGTGCATGCATTTTATATTGTGTCGTTATCCTGCTTGGAAAGGTTAAAATGAGCTCATGCTATGGAGTTCAGAATGGATCATGCAGTGTTCTTTGTCATTCACAGGAGTGAAGAGCAGCATGGGAGCTCCAACCTGCCATCATTTTAGCCTCCATTCTGAGTACAGGAGCTTTTAACACTCCATCCGTGCAAATCATATATCATAGGAACAATTTCTAGTACCTGGGCATTTACTACATTTCCATAAATATCACAGTAGCACAAAACCAAAATATGACAATCTTCTTATAGAAAGAGCAAAAGGATGATGTAGCTGTACATGTCACGCCTCTGTGCCTATTTAATGATACATCCCTGTATAGACTCATCAGGAGACTGGGAAGTAACATAAAAATATAAATATTAATTTTAACAGATTTTTGCTTTCTGTTCTACCATTGCTTCTCTCATTGTGTTAAAGCTAACATTAGTTCTTTAGAGTATTTTAATTGGCCTTAAATAATCTCATTTCATTTATTAAGAGAAAACTGTGAGTAGCTATGGCTATAAACAGGTATCTCCAGGTTTTATATTTGTCACTCCTGTTCAAGATATAAAAGGTATTGAAGCCCAAATCTACCTGGGTAAGGCAGAAGATGACTGTTCCTGCATAGATGGACTGTGAGGCCAGCTGGGATTGTCTCTGTTGTGTAATCATTGCAAAATATATCTGTTCCCCCCTCTTCTGGCTTCCATTGAAGCAGATAGGCTAGAGCCATAATGGGGCTGGGTTGAAGGTTGCTTCTTTAGGCAGAGACTATGACTCTATGGAGATGGGTGCCATGGGTTCCCAGATGCAAAAACTTCTCCTGTATGTTCCAGAATTGGTCTATATAGGGCTTTTCCTTGCACGCGGCAGTAGTGGTTGGTCATTGAAAAAAGAAGAGCTCCTGATAATGTCTGAATCAGGATCATGGGAAACTGAAGAGCATCTCAAAAACTGAGCAAGGCTGCAGCATCTCTTTGAGGCTGGAAAGTGAATAAATTACAGCACTGCATCTGAAGGAAGAAATTGGTTGGCAAAAGAATGCTAATTGGGAACATCCCTGCTCAAACTTGTGGAGGGTATCAGCTCAAATCCCCACTCCCTTAACTGGCATGGAAATCAACCTCAGAACAGATAAGTGAGAACTCTGGAAGAGGCACATTTGTCACCTTGTAGGGGGCCAAGTGAGGAAAGGGCTGTGTATGTTTCCTGCAATAGAGTGAGATATCATTTGAATCTGATGTGTTCCTTATTCCCTCTGAATGTAGCTTCTTGTCATTCGAATAGACTATGAAATTCATCTGAGCTTTGAGATTTAGGTAGGGTCTTAGGTTTAGATTTCATTTGTCATTTACAATCTAATTATACTTTTGGCCTTTAAAAGTGGAAATTTTTTGTGAAACTAGTTCATTGTTAGCACTTACTAACATTGGCCCTTTGTATACACAAACATTGTTTGATGGTTTAAATTTTGTTATTTGTAATCCTTGAGATCAAACCCAGGGACTTCCTTCCTTGTGCTAGCCAGTGCTCCACCACTGAGCCATATTCTAGCTTGGATAATAATGATTTGTTTTTGTAAAGACATCCCCACATTGAAATAAAATAAAATTAAGCTTTGTATTGCTATCATCAAAGAATATTTATTAGGTACCTTCTCTCAGTTGAAACTACAGGAAAAACAAATAAATCTTCACAATAAAAAGTAGAAAAAAAAGTTGTGGAAGGAATTGTGCTAGTGGAATGTCAAAACACTAAGAAGTAATTATGATTGGTTTCAAAAACAATGACTTATTTCTGTAATATTATTAATCCATACTCAGGATCATTCAAACCCCTTGTTAGTTTCATCTACTAAAGATACTCAAAATATGGCAGTAAGTTAGTATTTAAATACTATACATTACTTAGCATGAACATTGTAGCAAAAATACTGGAAAGGGTGAGTATTGATGTATTCAATTTATGAATTTGCTTCTGAGTAGGAAATTGTATGACATTTATCATCTAGGAGATATAAAGAGGTTGATCTGGAATGCTTTAGCTTCCATTTCTGACTTCTACCCATATATGTGGCTCAGTTTCCTAAAATGTTATAAATTCTACTCAAATGTGTTACAGAGTTAACATCTTAAATTCTGATTATGAGGTTTATTTTTTAAATAGACATTGAATTTGTGCATATTATCTGACTTACATGAAATAAAAATTGAATAAATTCAATCCAAATTGGGTTGTCTGCAAAGGTAGCCATTGAAATTTATTTCGTTCTTGAAAGCCTTGTTTGATGCATTTGTTTTATTTTTAAAAACCCAAAAGTATTTCCTTGTTTTTTTTTCTCACATCACAGTAGCCTTCTGTTTTGTTTGGACCATCTTAGAAAGGTACAAATGCTGATATGTTTCCGAGCAACTAGACCTTGGAGGATTCCGACTCTTTCTTTTGAAACCATCCTAACAAAATGCCAGTTTAGATCCCTTGAGGATAAAACACCTCTTAGAAGGAATGAGAAACTTTCTAGCTAACAGCACACATTCATTCCAGGCATGTAAATAAGATAAAATAAAATAAAATAAAAGTTACTAGCATCTACAACTTTACAAGTTAGTGTCAGTGAGACCAACATAAGAATGTTCCATAGGAATGGCTCTCAGTATCAGAACAAGTTTTCAAAGGATAAGGGAAATTTGTAGCCCTACTTAAGTGTAAAGCCTATGAATCTCAATAAGACTGGCCTGGCAAGATATTAACAAAGTACAGTAGTGGTATTTTTATATAAGCAACAGCTTTCAAGTTGGACTTAATGGCTGACTTGATAGGATAGAATCCGTGGTTTTTACTGTAAACCTAGCCAACTACCAATGGTTGGAGAGGTCATAGACCCTAAAAAAAAAAAAAGACTACAGACATCCAAGGAAAGAGAATTCATGATATGCCAATTTTATCTTTCCATTAGCTTCATATTCATGGTTTGAGAATCTATGCACCATGCCACATAGAAGGAAGTAATCCACAACTAATGACTCATAACTGTGTAGGATAACGCTAATTAGTTTTTAGAATAATATCACTCGGGATGTATAAACTATACTTGTCCTATCCTGGAAATTCTATATTGTCAATTTACCCTTTCTATGGACATGCAGAAACATCCCTAAAGGAAGAATATTGATCTTTTGATTAAGATAATCTGTTTTCTCTTGTTTACTGTCCAACATTGTAGCTATTCTGTGCTGTGGATATCATTCTGTATAAATAAAATGCTGACTGGCCAGTAGGCAGATAGGAAGTATAGGTGGGACAAGCAGAGAAGAGAATTCTGGGAACAGGAAGGCTGAGTCAGGAGATGCCAGCCTGCCTTCCAGGGAGCAGCAGGTAACAGATACACAGGTAAAGCCATGGAACACATGGCAACATATAGATTAACAGAAATGGGCTGAGTTTAAGTGTGAGAGCTAGTCAGTGGTAGGCCTGAGCTAATGGCCGAGCAGTTTTAAATAATATTAGCCTGTGTGTGTTTATTTGGGTCTGAGTGTCTGAGGGCCCAGGCGGGACTGGAGATAACTCCAGCTACAATTCTGCACAAAATTGGCTACAGTATTCAATATTTTGGATTTCTTTATACCCTCAACATGAAGGTCATTTAAATTT
>CABHPH010148531.1:6808-27357 GCA_902168325.1 Peromyscus nudipes
CCAGCCATGATGGATTTTTGTTGCACTCTGAAGGTTTGCAAAATGTCTATCAAGCCTAAAGAAGAAGTTACAGAAGGCGGCACTTCCTCAGAAACCGCTGTGCCTCTCGGTTCCTCTGTCCTTGAAGAAGGACGTCTGTCACCGTTCTGTGTGTGGAGGGACAGAAGCAGAACTGTGCACAGGGGGGAAAAGTTAGACAGAAAATAAAACCAGCTCACTACGTCCTTCACACATTCTAGGAAGCAGGAAGTTATAGATATTTTTCACTCTTACAATTTGAGGTGGGTAGATAGACTGCTGTGGCGGTCCAGGACAATATTTCTAACTATTAATTAAGTTACCCAAACGAGGAAGAACAGATAATATTCTGATCCCAGAAATATTAGAGCCTGAAAATGATTGACCCCGGTGATAGCTGAGTTATATAAGTACAGAATGTTGAACGAGTCTCTGGTTCTTGGTGTGAGGTTGCAAGGTGGCACCGTTTATGAATGTGGCAATTTGAGAAGGGGAGCAGATTTGGTGGGTGTTCTGGATTATATGTCCTCATTTTTTTTTTGTCCTCAGAACCTTAGAATGTGTCCTTATATGAAAACAAGAGCTGACTTTATGTGTAAAAGATAAATCAGAGGTGAGGTGAGATGTAAGAGGCCATTGTATAGAGCTCAGGGGATAAGCATTTAGTGGGTGTCCGTATGTAGGATAGAGTGTGATGAGACCTCCCATGGTAAGAATGCAGTAACAGAAGGGTGTGGGGAGTGCCTCAGGGGGCCCAGGAAAAGTTGAAAAGAGACTTGCTATAGCAACAAGTGTGGGTAGAATTTCAGAACGTATGTGTAATCACAGGCCATCCGTGTAGGAGCGACAGCGGGGGGGGGGGGGGGGGGCGGTTAAAAGAGCTTTTGATTTGACGAGAAGAGAGTTAAAATGAATGGCCTCGTGACTGTGAGGATGAACCCAAGAGGAGGCAGGGAAGCATGTCGCTGTTGAATACTCATCTGAGGGTGACAGGGGAAAGGCGGCGGGGAAAGTGGGTATCTTGGGACACAGATTCATTTTTATTTAATGTTTAAGGAACTCATTTGTGGGAGAGGCTGTGAGTCTAGAAAAGATAAGTCATGGGACTGTTTTCCAAAGGAGGAGGTGTAGATTAAGGGCAATAGTGGGAGTCACGAACTTATGGTATGCCCTTTGACCTGTAATGGGAGCTTAAGGGAGAGTAGTTAATATACACTCCATAGAAGTTGCTATGTTAAGGAAAGGAAAACTCTCCTTTGCTGAGTAACATGCCAGGCCTCAGAATAGATATGTTCAGGTATCTCATACATTTTTCAACCTATGGAATTGATATTATGGCTGTATTTTCTAGATGAGTAAGTAAGGAGAGTATTTGTTTAGCCATTTATTTTATTTACACATGTGGTGTATGTGTGTGTACATGTATGTGTGGGTATATGTGTGTGTACATGTATGTATGGGTATGTACACTCATCCACTCATGTGCAGGTAGAGAACAGAGGTTGATGTCAGTGACTGCCTTTATTGCTTTCTACTTTGCTTTGAGGCAGAGTCCTTGGAGATTGCCGTTTCAGCTAGGCTAACTCTCCTGGGGGCCACTGGGATAGGTCTGTGTCTGCCCTCCCTACTGCTGGGGTTAGAGACTAGCACACCTCCCAGATTTTATGTGAGTGCTGGGGATCTAAACTTTGGTCCTTGTGCTTGCTGTCTCAGCAAGCAATTTTCTATGGAGGCATCTCCCTAGCCCTCCTGTCCAGTCACTTGATAAAAATGTATCAGAACCTATTTTGATTGGGGCATAAATCCAAATCCTTGGTCCACTGGAAATTGAGCTTAATTGAAAAGGACAGCTCATCCCTCATACTGGGCATTTTAAAAAGTCTAAGTATGGTTCACACTCAGCTCTCATTCTTAGCATCAGTTATAAAAATGGATGCCAAAAGATGGTATGATAATGTGGGCAGTCCATCTACTGTAGCTGACCTGGTCACTGTCCTACAGCATTGCCGTAAACCAATCATCCTAGAGTCCCATGTGGACTCAAAGGTAGGGAGATTAGATAATGTCTTTGCCAGTTGGAGGGTGAGCCTTGGATTTTACTCATCTGCATTGGGAAGGATGAGAGAAGGTTTCAGGAAAAGTGAAGAACAGTTTCCCCTCAGAGTAGATCCTGGGCAGCTCTCCGAGACAGGGTAGATGGTAGCTGAAGAATGTTAAGTATCTCATAAGGCTCAGCAGAGCTTGCTTCACCTTTAGCAACCCATGCTTGGGGTTCCAGTTTGACTTAAGGACCTCCTGCTTTTGAAAGTGGAAATTTATTTTTTAACCTACTTGTCTTCATTTTTCCTTTAAAGCTGTGCACTGTCACTTGATCGTAGGTATATGACATTTCTGTTTCACCTCTTTGCAGATAATCCTTCACATCTGCTGTGAATGGAGATGCTTAGATAATTAAGCATATTTTAAGGATTATAGAAAATCCATGTCAAGCTAACATAAACGGGCAAGATGTGTTTATGAGGTTTATGAAACTTAAACACTCAGGTTTTAGTCACAGCTTGATGCAGAATGCAAATTATTTTGAAGGGAACCAGCTCCTAAACACCGCTTGATTTAACTTCATTATCAGGGTTTACTCAGATGGGAAAAAAAAGCTACCAATATTTCCATAACTAATTTGGAAAGCATAAACTCAAAGGAACGAATGTGTCTGTACCTAGGGTTTTAGTACCGGGTCATGTTCAATCGGCTCCTACCATAAGCCCGTGTTGGAAACAACTGCTATGGCTGGGAAAATGTATCATGCTTCCCGGGGCAGGCGTGAGTCAAACCACGTTGGAACAAACTGCTGAGATCAGGGGCTTGTGAACCTTGGATTTGTCAGGCCTGGGTCTCAGCGTCATTCCTGGAAATAGGTGAATCTGGCAGTGTGTAGAGAAGGGAAGGGAGACTAAAAACAGAGATATTGAACAGATATTACTGCCATCTTCCAACCTGAGGACAAATGGGTTAAAATGAAACCTGAGGTGTCACGCAGGGTCTGGTTCCAAAGACTGTTTTATGTGTGAAAACTGTGAATGTTATTAGCATGTAGGTTTCTGGTGACATTTATTTGGACAGAATAGCAGTATGTTTTTTTTTTTTAATATCTTGACTTTTGCTGTATTCTTTGTGTTTTAAGTTGCAAAGTAAGTAAGCTTTGCAGAAATAAACCTTGTTCAGTATAATCCTCTTTAATCATCATTAATGGACTTCATTATATATATATTCTGTATTCAAACAATAATTTGAAAAGAAATGATAAATATGAAAGAGAATATTTCTCCTTTATATGACTATATATCTGTGGTTAACACCTGAGAAAACATGGACAGAGATTTTTGAAGATAAGAGCTCAAAAATCATTAAGCTAGAAATTAAAAGCCTTGTTATATAGCCACCTCGGCTCTTAGTCATATGACCATAGACAAGTCTCTTTCTCTCTCTCTCTCTCTCTCTCTCTCTCTCTCTCTCTGAGATTTCAGTCTTTTTCTTAACACAATTATATCAATATTAAGAAATTGAGTTCAGTTGTTCATCATAAAATCAGTACATAAAACTATTCATATTATTGTGAAAAGAGCCCATAGTTCCATGTTTTAATGTTGCCTATATACATTCATTTTCATGCTCATGTATGAGAGTGATCATAAATGTATATTTAGGGCTGGAAAGATGGCTCAGTGGTTAAGAGCATTTGCTGCTCTTCCAGAGGACCTGAGTTTGAATCTTAGTGCCCACATGGCAGCTTACAACTATCTATAATGCCAGTTCCAGGGGATCCAGTGTCATCTTCTAACTCCTGTGGGCACCAGGCATGCACATGGTGCATAGACATATATTAAGGCAAAATATCCAGACAAATAAAGAACATTTAAAAGTGCTTATTTAAAATTTTAATGAACTTTGAACTTAGTACACCTCTTTTTTGAGGTAAAAGGTTAACTAAAGTTGAACAAATGCCCATGTAAAAGCATCCTCTTGGATACAAGCATTTCTGTGTATTTATTAATAATATATGAGAGTAGGAATGAGTGAGGCTCCATCTCCTCTATAGGATGCTTAGGATTCTGACTGCTCATAGCAGGTGATGGAAGATAATAAACTCACCTGTCTATCTAAGCAGAACACATAGCTTCTGAGAAAAAGAAAGCATTAGGTCGCTTCAGAGACTTCAAAGAAGAGAAAGATAAAATTCAAGTGGAATCAGAAGGACTGAACAGATGATGTCATAACTGGGGTGGTCCTTTAGGCACAGAAGGAAATTCCATGACTGAAGAAAAGACACCCTGAATTAGAAGGTAGCAAGAGCAAAAGTACAAATGCAGAAAAGAATAAGGGAGAGCTGTGAAGAATATTCAGGACCCAGAGAAGATAAGAGTGAAAGCAGAGATTGAGGATGTTGTGGAGGGTTTTAAATATCAGATGGAAGACTTTGTATTTCAGTTTGTGGCCAAGGCTAATGAACACTGAATTTTGTGAACCTGAATCCATTTTAACTGGTTGTTTATATGTGAACAAATCTGAGAGCAAAATATCATATAAGTGTGTGTGTGTGTGTGTGTGTGTGTGTGTGTATGTGTAAAAGTGTACACACACACACATATATGGCAAAAGTAACATTTTATATATAATATTTATATTCAGATGTGACAGAAGAGAAACAGCCATTGGTAGAATCTGTAAAATAATAGAGGTTTCCAGTTTATTGCTGATCAGGTAAAGATTAATATCAAGTGGCTGTTCAACAAAGGTCATGTATAGAGAGTAAAGCTTCAGTTAGATCTGAACTCAAAGCTTAGCTATGCCACTTACTTGTTCTTTTATTTTCCGGAAATTTCTAACTTTTGCTCCTTCCATGTATTTGCCTCATAGAAATAACAGCAGTTGTTTATCAACAGTCGTCTTCAGCAGCAAATACACCTGCACTGTTTGTGGCTGTTACTTTAATGGGAAGGCCTGCTTTACGCACATGAGGGTTTAGACTGTGTCTATGAGTACATGGCTATTTAGGACTAATAGTGGAGAAAGTAAAATATTTGCCTCAAAAATTTAAAAAGATATTCTCAAGGTTAACCTGCAATTCCAAATATAAGGGAATATCTAAAGTAGAGTGCTTTCTGTATTTAAACATAGTGACTGTAGATTTGTACCAAGGAGGAGGAGAAAGTGTGTGTGTGTGTGTGTAAGTGAATAAAGTCCCATCTTAACGTAATCTAGGAGTGAGTTCCAAAGACAAAGCCTTCTTATTTTTCTCCACTAAAGACCCAGAAATCTAGAGGCATAACTAAGTCTAGAGGCAAGGTGGGTTTTTTTCCCTTTGAAATTTCATATACACCTTAAAATCTATGTACATTTTGTATTCTAATGTATAACAATGCCTATTTTGTTTTAATGTGTAACTATTTTAAGCCATATACTATCAAGCTATATTGTGTAGATACTCAGCATTAATTATGTGCTTGTGATTCCACACAAGAGTGATCTGGCAAGTGTTCCTAACAGTACTGGTTTCCCAGTTGAAGATGCACAGCCTTAGCAGGATATGGAACTGGTCAGCTTAATAGATTAAGAATTCTCTCTATGTGTGTCAACACAAACAGGCCAAGAATTCAGATTTTCCTTCTTCAGAATTTGTGTTCAAGTTAGATGATCACACTGCTCCCTATGTAAAAGTGCTTGACAGTTGCACAAACACAGGTATGGAACTAAGATGCTCAGCAACAAACAACCCAATGGGAATGAGATTTATGCATACCTCTAGCTCCAGAGGTGAAGAAGAATGACTATATAATATTGTGGTTGGTGGCTGGAATCATGGGCTTTTGTGCATTATTTTCTCAGTTCCTATTTAATTTTTCAACTAGTACTTCAAAAGAGGCAGCTATTGAGTAAATGCGTAAAATGAGTAAAAGAACTTTTTAGGAGGTTTTACAGTTAGAACAACTTGGGTTCAATCCAGAACACCATCACAGAAACCAGATGTGATGATGTAAGTCAGTGAGCTGAAATTCAAGGTCATCCTTGGTCATGTAACAAGTTTGAAGCTAGCCTGGGCTACATAAAATCCCACCTCGAAACGAAAACAAGCAAAATCCAATTGTTGATCCATATGAAAAATTATCTTTCTGAGATGGGATCCAGACCAGTATTAGTGATTGGCTACTGAATAGGTAGCTTCTTTGAGTGTTGTGTTATTATGATTATAGTAAGAGGGAGACAGGCTGGAGATGCAGCTTGGTGGTAGAATGCTTGCTTAATTTGCCAAAGAACTGGGTTAGTACTGCAGGGAAGAAATGAAGCAGGGAAGAAATGAAAAGAGTAGAGGTAACCAGATTATAAGGATTTTGTCACTCAAGGGATATCTGATGAAGGATGATTTAGTGTAAAAGCATTCATTATAGTTCAAGAGGAGGAGTCTGGAGATGGAGTTTTTGACATTGTTGGGAAACTTACATTGTTCCCCATCCCTGATATATGTTGTTGGCCACTTGGGAGATAGAAAAAGTAAGACACCAAAAGGTGCCCAGTCTTTTTGTATTTTATAATTTTCCTAAAATTACTCTTCTCTAATAAACAATACATTATACCACAGTCACTTCCTTAATTCTAAGGACTAGGCCGGGTCCCAAGGAGATCTAGCTGGACATGATATGAGCTCTTGAAGAGCACGGATTAGCAGGAAAGTAAACAACTTCCAAACAATGTGGCTAAAGTTGCCCATAGCAACTTGGGTCAAGTATGGTCATGATCAGCCATCTTTATCGGTAATCTTGAAATCAGGGCCAGTTACTCTGGGGAGATTGACATTATTGCCAGATCTTAAAAGATAACCTGTCATTTCTCAGGGAAAGAGGAACATGTTCTGGGAAAACTGAAGAGATATAAAGTACAAGATATGTTTGAGGAACTATGATTCATTCAACACAATAGCAGTGTGCCGCATGGAACAGCAGCAGATGTGGCTTGAAGTTGGACAGGAAATAGATTCAGAAGTATCTTGCGTATCATGCTATCTATGCTTGGCCTTTATTGAAGGCTTTGAATCAGAGAGGCAGTGGAATTTCGTTTGTGCTTTTGTGAAATGGCTAAGGGTCCACGCCCCTCTGCATGTACCATTCCTATGCCGATGAGTTTGGGGGCATCATGGGGAATGAGGACAGGGCAGAACTCATGACTGGCTTTGGGTAGTCATCAGACTTATTCACTAGTTGTTGCCTTCAAGGTATGAGTGAGATCCGGAAAAATAGGATTAATTTAGGTCTGTTGAGTTTCAGCATGTAGAACTATAGAGACTTTGGGACAGAACATCCAAATATGGGTTAAACTATGTATAAAAATGAAAGCTTTACCTAGAAGTTGCTATGCTGAACCAGAACTGTGCACTCAAATATTTTGTAAAGTTATGATTTCTCTCCTCTTTCTCTCTTGATCCTCCCTCCACTTACTTTCTCCTTCCTTCTTGAGAGAGTCTTATTATGTAGGCACAGCTGGTCTCATACAATGTCTGCTTCAGTCTCCCAAGTATTGGAATTACAAGTGTGTCCTCATACCCAGCTTCAAATATGTTAGGCATAGTTTTCCATGAGCATTGTGATTTCATTCTTGTATTTCCCCACTTGCCTGTAGACAAAAAGTAGGCACATGGTTAAGTTCTTTGAAACTGAGAGCTTTGGAAGTCATCCTTTAAATGTGACTTAATAATGGTTGGCTCATTTATTATTTATTCGAGTACTTTTGTTACAGATTTTGCTTCAGTTCCTTTAGTTTTTCTGACAGATTCTGTAACTCTCCAAGGACAGAGTTTAAATCAAGGGTACATTCAAAGTACCCTTCAGGCCGGAAACTAACTCTGCCCTGATTTTTATTTAGCAACAGTGGAGAAATTCCTGAGAAATATGTGTGTATGTTATGTAACTAGTCACAAAACCAGGTGCCTCTTGTGAACCTGGCCCTCTTGAGAGACACTGAGCTGGGAGTGCTCTTGGGAACAGCTGGGGCAAACGCAGCAGCAGCCCTGTTGCTTAGCAGTCCCTTTGGGGCGGTCATAAGGGATTGTTGCTGAGCAACCTGGGGGCTCTTGGTGCCACATCATCCTTTATGGAGTTTTAAGGTGGTGGTGGGTCCACTCCCCTTAGGAGGAGCAGTACATCTTGGCAGGGTCTGAACTTCCCTCAGAGGCATGGGGCTGTTATCAGTAAGTGTCTGACCTTTCCATCAGAGATGGTAACTTATATACTTATGAACGAACATACATGGCATTTATAGAATTGTTGTAAATTAAATTAAATATAAACTTGGGGCAGGGCATAAAGCAGTGACAGCAGGAATTCTGATACAAATACTTATGTGTTTTTTTCTGTCCTTCAGGTTTCATTGAAAGGTAAGTTTTCTGGGCCAATGAAATGTCATTTTTCATTGTGCTACACGAAATATTTAATGTTCTCTATTAAATTATTAACTAAGCAAATACTTACATTTGAGAAAAACTATCGAGCTAATTCTAATCTGGTCAAGAGGTCCTGGAGAGTCAAGTGTTTGCTTTAATAGCAACATAATTTGCTCCTAGTATCTGAGATACTCTGTTGAGTTTTCCTTCTATATAGAAAGGTCAGGAAATTGTCTTATTTTATTTTAATATTTATATAGCACATAAATTACTCTTTAAGAGTTGTTAAAAATGTTGAAATTCATCAGCTTTCTGAAGAGGGCTGAATTCTAACTTTCGAAGTCCATGTTTCTCTGTTGAGCAAACACTTCACCTAAAGATTCAGGCAAATGTCCTACAGACCAAGAGGCGGTGCTGTGGCTAATGTGGGATAATCCCAGCATCTGTCAGCCATAGTCTGCGCTCTCTGTTTGAACTCTTTTATTTTTGTAAATACTTAAAACTTAAAAAAGTTCTTCCTAAGCCTTTCATACAGAGATCAGTTTAACACACACTCACTCACAGTAATGTGTGTAAGACCATTTAGTTAGAGCATTGCTGAGGTGCTTTATGGAAGTAGTCACAGGCAAGTGAACATCTTCATAAGATGCTTGACACGGTTTCTATCCTATACACATTTACAATCGGCAGGAACCATGATTTGTCGTACATGAATGTTGATAATATGAAACATGTGGAATACATTATTGCTAGAAAATGTTCTATGTGAGTTAAAATGATGGACTAGACTTTAAAAAGGTATTTGTTTTCAATTTTATTTTATTTTTTTTTGTTTTTCGAGACAGGGTTTCTCTGTGTAGCTTTGCGCCTTTCCTGGATCTCGCTCTGTAGAACAGGCTGGCCTTGAACTCACAAAGATCCGCCTGCCTCTGTCTCCCGAGTGCTGGGATTAAAGGCGTGCGCCACCACCGCCCAGCTCAAATTATTTTTAAGGTAATATACAAAGAACAGGGTTTTTACAGGATTTTCATACACATATGTGTATATATGTTATGAAGCATGTATGTGATATATAATTACATAAGTAAATAAATATATATAATTACACTTTGTTCTAATTCATTTCCTTCCCCTACTGCTCCCAACCTCCTATTCCCTCCTGTAGGTTCACTTCCTCTTCCTAAATACTCTCATCCTCTGCTTCCATGTCACATGAATTCTGTTACCCTCTCTTTTATCCCTTTCTAACGCCCTTAAGATGTCTTTCTTCTCTCTCATGGTCTCCTTTTTACTTTCACAACACACAAATACACACACACACACACACACACACACACACATTTGGATAGTAGAGAAAACCTGATGTTTGGATTTCTGAGTGTAGTTTATTTTTAATTCCATCCATTTTCTTGCAAAGGTTGGGATTTCAGTTTTCTTTATGGCTAAACAAATATTCTATCGTGCATAAGTACCACATTTTCTTTATACATTCATCTGTTGATACACAACTATATTGTTATGGATATAGGCTGATTCTAACAACTATATACAAAATACTTGACTCTTAAGGCTATTTTAAACAAGGTGACTTAGGCTGGCTCAGAAAACTTAGTAACTTGGCCAAAGATGGTACAGATTTAAGATTTAAAAAAAAGTCAGTCTTCAAAACCCATGCTCTTAATCATTATAATATGCCATAGGTACTATATTATTTTATGAGGACAGCCAAGTCAGTATTTACAATGAATTTGTTTTTTAAAATGTACAGTGAAGCAAAAGCCACAAGACCACTTGGGTACTAAGTTGCTTGGTTTATGATTTGACTCTCTTCTCCTCACTAAGAATCCCTTTTCATCAAGTTTCTTTGTATCCATCAAAGCTCTCTGTATAGGACAAGAAGTTCAGCAGGCAACTAGCACCCTTGTTTCTGTTTGTTTGTTTTTTTAAATAGGAGAGTGTATTTTCTTTGATGTAAGATGTGAGTGAAGGATAAGCAGTTAGAAAATAATTAGGGGAAATAAATACGATTTTAAATAGTTTTACAGTCAATCCTCAAAAACCGTTTTAGAGCTTTGGATAGCATAAAGGCAATGATCATTTATTACCAAAAGAAAAATCATGTATGTGAAAAAGGTATATAGCAGCAGAATCAAAAGTTCAAGAATATTATGAGATCTCATGGTGTCCAATATTAGAGTTGGACAGAGCTAAGCTTTAATCCTGGCTCTGAGATTTATTAACTGTGTGACCTTGGGGATGAATGTGTCATACCAAGCTTTGAAAATCACTCATTATGGTACATTGTGATGCTTAAATAGAATAATGCATAAAGCATGGTTCATGATGCAAAATGTAGAAGCAACTCATGTTCACTAATGTATATACAAAACGGAGTGTATAGCTTGTGATATCATCCAGCCTTTAAAAAGAAAGGAATTTTGACATGTGCTACCACACAGGTAAATCTGGAAAACTCCTTGCTAAGAAAACTATCCAGTCACAAAATAACAGGTTTGTAATAAATATGGAGTCCAAAGCAGAAAAGTGAATGGTGATTTTACTAGGGATGCTGAGAGGGAGGAGTGGAGATGATTGCTTAATGGGCATAGGCTTTGTTTTGAAGGATAACATTTGCACAACTCTATGAATAGACATAATACTGAACTATTTTATTAAGATGATTGGGACGGTAATTTTATGTGTGTTATTCTACATCAAAGACCAGAGTTGGTATTAAAGTGACAATTTTCATCCATTAGTCTGACAAAGATCAATTATCACACGGATATATTTATCTTTCCTCATTTGGTTTGCGATCCTCAGGCCTTGTGTGAGGATTTGTTATATAAAGCTCTAGAGATGTCAAGGCGAGAAGACAGTTAAGAGCATGTTTCATCCAGTGTCATCTAGACACCCAAGAAAATTTACCTGGAACCCAGCAGGATGGATTGCTCCTGTAAGGTCATATATTAGAGGGCAGGGAAACGAGACATTTCTTGTGAGTTTTTAGTTCAAACCAAAAATTTTTTGAGCCTAGGCTATTATACCGAACATAGAAACGATGTGAGTTGATACCTTTTATTTGGAAGCTTAACAAATATCCTGCTATACACACATCCGCAGTTAACCTGGAACTCAGTGATTGAGATGAAGACTGTATTTTTTTTTTTTTGAAAAAAAGAGTAATTTTATTTATTTATTTATTTATTTATTTATTTATTTATTTATTTATTTGGGGTGTGTGCTCCCGCGCAGAGGTACAGAGGCCAGAAAATGGCTCTAGATCCCCTGGAACTGGAGTTGCAGGCAGTTGTGATGGGGGTGCTGGGGGTGCTGGGTACTGAATTCCAGTCCTTTGTGAAAACAGCAAGGTCTCTTAGTGGCTGAGCCATCTTTCCAGTTATTTTTTTTTATTAAAAGTGTTTATTGATTTCTTGTGTTATTATCAATGTATTAAAGAAAGTGGTTGATACTTGTCTCCCAAATGATTCTTCTACTTTACTTAAATGCTGAGTTTAGTAAATCAAGACTTATTGCTCTTTTGAGTCCTGTTTCTTTTTATTTTACTTTTGACTGATGCACAATCAAATACACACATTCATAGCATGCAGTGTGATGTAATGCTATAAACTCGGGTAATTAGCATGCACATTATCTTAAATTCATCATTTCTCTGTGGTAAGAACAATAATAATCTTGTATGGGATACATATTGTTAACTGTGGTCACCCTCCTGTGCAGTAGAACATCAGGATCTGTTCTGTGACTTTGTGCCAGTTCTGCAACATTTGCTCATCTCCCCTCCCCTTGTCCCCTCAACCTCTTGTGACCCCTAGTCTCCTATCTCTGTGTGACCTGCATTTCTAGGTTCCAGACATTAGTGAGAACTTGCAGTATTTGTCCTCTCCCTTTTCACTTCAGGGTCTTCTTAAAATCCAAACATGGGGGAATATACCAGTCTTCTTTGGAAGCAGAAACCAGCTCTTTAGCATGTCCCGTTCCTAAAAGGAAGCAGGAAGATGTAGGCGTGTGAACAGATTCCATCCCAGGGGCCTGGGCAAGATCTAATACTAGAAGAAGTACATTTTTGCTTTTCTGGTTTCTTGTTCTTGTGGGAGATTAGCAGCTGCGCATTTGCTTCTTTATTGCATGGGACCATCCTTGAATCTCAGAGTAATCTAGAGAGACAAATGGGATCGTCAAGGCTCTGTCATCTACCTAAAGCAGAGGAGATGAGGACTCAAGTCAATACCTGACAAATGGATGATTTACAGTGAGAACTTAGCTCAGTCCTGCTGCCTCTGCATGCCAAAGCCCTTGTGGTGCTCTTCATGCCCACTTGCAAACTCTAAAAAAAAATGGGGAAGCAATGGAGAAAGAATCATTAAATTACTTAAAACCAACTTCAAAGAGCAGCCAATACAGTTCTTACATTGTGAGAAAAAAAGATATCTTGTCTGAGAATCATAGTAAAATATGACCACATGTACTTCACACATAACAAATGAAAAGTCTGATTGCTTTATTAACGTGAAGGGTTTGTGGCTAGGGGAGGAAAGTCTTAGAGCAGGGAGATTGGTGAGGGTGTGTCATAACCACTTCAGGGAATGATGAGGTGTAGATGAGATCATGTGTGTGTGTAGGGGGAGGGGGGGGGGAAGACCAGGCTGTTTGATGAATACAGAATGAACGGAGTTGGGAGGAGTGACCTGCAGAACATGAGGCTGGAACAACTGGATTTGAGAAGAGAGTAGACAGCACTCATCTCTAAATCATAGCGCAGAACTGGGCTCTTCCTGCTATGACAACTCTATTAAAGTTGGACAGCATGGACAATCAGCAGAGGAGCCCTGACAATATCCACCCTAGGTTTAGGAGAACAGTGATCAGATGATCTCTATAAAATGTCAACAAAACAAAGCATTGCTTTTTCATCTGGGACGAGAAGCATTTATTCCATGTCTGTTTACAAGTGTAGACTGCTCAAGTGAAGGGGGCCTGATTTACCCAGAGGTCAGTTGTAGCTATGACTATCAAACACATACGGACATGAAAATAACTGGGTTGTTTCGTGTATTATTAACTTTAAAATGGGGACATTTTATGTAGAAAACCTAAAAGACTACAAACAAAAATTGTGCAAGTAGGTCGGCTGCCTGTTCACAGAAAAGCTCCAGGTTAACGGTAGACACTGAGGCATTATGTGTAGGCTGGATTTTATTGGATGTTTTGCCCCCAAAAATATTGTGTGATGTGATTGAGGAAAACAATGGCCTTGCTCCTTGCCATTGGGATTCAAAGAAAACTGCTGCAGGGATGTATTGCCTTTTCAATCACACGGTTGAGAAAGGCTGCCACTCACCTAGAGAATCAATTTGGAATGGAAATTTGAAAATGTGGAGAAAAACATGCGTTTTTCATTTTAACTGTTTAGTAAAGTCTTCTTACACAATTTGAGAGCAAAACACAAGAAAGGTTTCTCAGAAGATAATTGGTATATATATAATATATTCATATCACTCTTACTATTTACATATATATGAAGGCAGGCAGCTGCTTGCTCAAGAAATTTTGTCCTCCTAGTCTCAGAGAAATAGAAAAATTATCAGACATTGGTCATTTTAAGTGCTATGTTTCTTCTCAAGAAACTACTTGTTCATTTCTATAATGGACAAGGAACTAGAGACATTTATCTTTTATAACTTTCTCTCCTGTTTTGTTGCCTTCAGGGGCCATGAGAAACTGAAAACCACACAAGACAGATCTGGGGAGTTGGGAAACCGTAAAGTCACCGGGACCACATCCAGGCAGGAAGGATAAGGGTAGGTAAACTCTGTCCTGTTGATCCTTGTATTGATGGTGTCACAGAACATATATTTATTGGTATAAAAGCTGGAGGACAGTAAAGAAAGGGCAGGGTGGGATGGCTCCAGTTTAGGAAGTTACTCAATATTGTCCAGTCAATTATTTCTAGTGATACATTAATAGCTAACAATACACACTGCATACTTGAGCTACATTCCATCTGCTGACTCCTGGGGGCCTGAGGGTAAGAGAGAAAGGGCATGTTTTGATATTTCTATTCTTCTTAGTCATGCCTCTTTAATTTGCTCTCAGTAAAGGCCAATGGCCCATTAAAATCCTTTAAAATTCCAGTCTTTAACTCTGGAGAGAAATTCATTATATTAATTATTACTCTCCTTGGAGATATTTTTCTGAGATAACACAGCAAGAAATGCACGTCAATTATGTTTTTTTTTTTTTTTATTGAGACATGGTTTTCCTATGTAGCCTGGCTGGTCGTGAACATTTAGCCCAGGCCTCAGCCTCCCAAATGTTAGGATTATGTAACTGTTTTCAAGGAAATACTCTCGATGGTGCTGACTGGTGGACATATAACTCAAATTAATGCATTTTGGGGGAATAGGAAAACAATATCTTTAATGGAACATGAATTTCAAATAGTCTTATTAATAAAAACAAACCTGGAGCCAGGTATTGGGGTGAATGCTGAAAGATCAGAGAAATGGAACAGGCCACAGCTAACCTCGCCTCAACAACTTCTCAGCTGATCTTGTTTCCTCAAACTGGAAGCCTCTGAGTCCTCATCCAAATGAATCTCAGCTGAACTGCTGCTAAAAGCCTCAAAGCTTAAAAAGGGCTCTAGTTCCTGGTCCTCACGCCTTATATACCTTTCTGCTTTCTACTATCACTTCCTGGGATTAAAGGCATGTGTCACTATGCCTGGCTGTTTCCAGTGAGGCTTTGAACTCACAGAGATCTGGATGGATCTCTGCCTCCAGAATGCTAGGATTAAAGGCGTGTGTGCCACTATTTTCTGGCCTCTGTGTCTGTCTAGTGGCTCTTCTGTTCTCTGACCCCAGATAAGTTTATTAAGGTGCACAATATGTTGGGGGACACAATATCACCACACTTTAAAGTATATATATATGTATATATATATGTTTAAGACATGTACTTGACATGTATGTTGAAAATTGAGGCCACCTTCATGTTGCGATCTTAATGGCATTTTACAATGGGGGAATTTGCCTTGTAGCCTCTCTAACCCTTAATTCTGGGTTCGTCCTCTGGAGTGAGAAATTTGCCCCTCCATCACAGCTTAGATAATGGATGAGGAGAACTTGGCATAGGCTTCAGCCTGAGCAAAGTCTCCAGTATTCTCCCATGCTCAGATCCCCAAGAGAACAGAAGAGTAAGGGAGCACGAACAAGCAGAAGGTACTACGTGGGACTTGGGCTCTTTGTCTGGGTTTTTGGAGATGAGTGTACACTTCCTTTTCACCCACTAAGATTTAGACACTGATAATGGGTTCTATGTCTTATTGGAACTTTTTTTTTTTCAAGACAGGGATTCTCTGTGTAGTTTTGGTGCTTGTCCTGGATCTCTCTCTGTAGACCAGACTGGCCTCAAACTCACAGAGATCTGCCTGGGTCTGCCTCCCAAGTGCTGGGATTAAAGGCTTGAGCCACCACCGCCCAACAGAACATTTTTATTTTAATGCCAACTTTTAAACTTGTCAATGAAGAATAGCACCTTTGTTGAAATTTACCTTTTGAAAGGAAATGATTTCAGTAAAATAATTTTGAGAAAAACAAAGATTTCTACAGGAGCCATTCTAATCTTTATACTGGGGGAAAACAGTGAGCAAAGTTATAAATACTTGCATTGCACTTGAGGACAATTAAAACTGATATACAAGATAATTACTGGGTCAGTATGGTGGGCTGAATGCTCAGGACTTATAAACAGAATCTGCTTAATTCTCATGATAGCTCTGGGAGGAGGTGAAGAGGTTGTTCTCTTCTGTGATGAAAGCTGGCTTAGTGGCCAACTGCACAGATTTAGCCAGTGGGTGGTGAAGTTGGATAGCAGTCTAATTCTGTCTACTGTTAAACCTATGTCCTTGACCAGCATGGAAAGCAGAAGCTAAAATACTGACTTTAAAGAAGTGCAGCATCTCACTTTCATCAGACATTTATCCTGCATCGTTGAAATGCACACTCTTGAGGAGCGCATCATCTCTCTACTCAGTGAACTCTGTGACAGATGTGACACATTTTACAGATTCCTTTGATGACAAAACACTAAACTCCACAACCCTCCCCAAGAGTAATTAGAACAAGAGCCAAAAAGAATATTTCTAACTATTAGCTAAAGAAATTAGAAATCAACAAGAAAGCAAGACAGTGAGTGGATGTGTAGTTGGAATGTGATGGTGGTTCAAGTTGGAAATTTTATTTCAATAACTTTATAGTCATAGACCAAAGAACAATACCTACACTTTGGATTTTCTAACAGACTCCAAATGTTCATTTTAAGAAAACATACATGTGTACCACTTGGTAAGTTAGGATAGCAAAAGTTAATTAAAATATAAGGAAATCTTCCCAAGAAATCAGAAAAACTCTAAGGGTTAACTGTACGACAGGTTTGATCACCTGAACTTCTCTTCACTTCACTTTAGAAATTGTAATGGATAAAATAAAAAGAGAAATAATTATTAGCTGTGTTAGGAACTATTTTAAATTCCTTACAATAATTTTAATTTTTTTAACTTCTAGGAGATACTACTATTAACTATTCTTTATATTTTACAAACTTGGAAACTGAGCACCAGAGAAGCTAACTAACTTGGCCCAGTTCACACAGACAATAAGTAGCAAAAGTGAACTAGTGCTCAGGTGGTTTAACATATGAGTCTTTAGTCCGAAAACTGTACATTGTTGTCTCTTAATAGTTGTAATTTTGAAAAGTTATGATTATTACGGAAAAGATGACAAAATAAAGAGTTTTGGAATAAAAGGGTACAGTTATTTGGTATAAAAAAAGGTAACTGTATAAAACAGTTTATTTTCCCACAACAAGTAGACAATATGATAAAATAATCTCGTTTATAACAGTCATGAATACCTATGGATAGCTGTGTAGGAAATATATAAGAATATATTGTTAAATGAATATTGTTAAATGAATAACAATAGAATGAGAAACACAAAAGAAGGTGAGCAGTGAACAATGTTTATATTGCATTCTTGGATAAGAATAATAAATGTATGTGTTATCTTCTCCATATGAACTTGTGAACTTAATGTAACTTAATTTGTAAACTCAAAAAAATTTGGAGGAAAGCTTGCCATTAAAATGGAAGAATTGAATGGCCTGGGGAAAAGCAAAATTTTGGGAAAAGAAGGGATAATTTAAGAACTTGCCATTTCTGAGGATTAAAATATGTTAAAGAGTTATACTCAAGACAGTGAGCTACTTTGTTTTTTTCACTAAGATAGAAACTTAAAGGTCCAGTGCTGGTTTGAATGAGAAGTTTCCTCCATAGGCTCCATATTGGCACTCTTGCTCTCCAAATGGTAGAACTCTTTGTGGGAGGTTATGGGATCTTAAGGAGGTACACCTTTGCTGGAGGAAGTATATCATTGGGGTGTGGGCTTTGAGGACTTATAACCACACCCCACTTCCAGTTTGTTCTTTACTTCCTGTGTGCGGTTGAAATATGACCAGTCAGCTTCCTGCTCCTGCTGCCTGCCATACCTGCCTGTTGCCATGCTCTTCCTGCCTCTGTGGACTCTATCCTTCTGGAACTGTAAGCCCAAATAAACCTTTTCTCCTAAAGTTGCTCAGGTCATGGTGCTTTATCACAGCAACATAAAAGTAACTAATATAGGAGGAACTAAATTAATTTGAAAATTCTACGAAGAGCACAGCATTTAAAAGTAACATGTAATAGAGACATTTCATGTTGATAAAGTCTTGGCTATTCAATGGCAATAACAATTATTGGTTAAAGTTTGGAAGAATGTAAATTTTAATATAAGATACAAGTATTGACTAAATATTGATTGATAAAAGAAGAAAGATGATGAGATATAATGGGAGGAAAATACATTCGTGAATGTCTTTGCCATATTCTATATTATGTTATTAAAACAAGAATCCATGGCTAAAGAGTGATAGACTTAATCCTATTAAAACTTCCTTATCTGTAAATGAACAAGAGACACAAACAGCATAGCCCTAACAACGGATTTGTTTTAATTTCTTGAGAGTAGAATTAATGAATCAGTTAAATTCTAGCTGACATTCCAAAAATATGGTTGTTTAAAGGTTTAGTAAAGCAGAGGCCATATGGGTAAGTTGATTTTCCACCCTCTGCAGCATAGATAACCATTGACACTGTCAACAGATGGATGTTATGTTATAACATGACATGATATACTATCACATATATGTGCATATATATATATATATATAATATATACACATACAAATAATGACAGCATTATAGAAAAGCCCCAGCAACAACTTGGAAATGAAGCAGTTTTCCATCAAAAAGAACAACTAAATTTGAGCTACAGTACTCACAAGAGTGAGGGATTTTAAGTAGACATTTTTATAACTCTTGCACATCAGTGCATATTTCAGAAGTCATTTGCAACATCTTTGAATAATTCAAGTTTTGTACATGGGAAAATGCATCATCAGTAGTAAAAATGAAATCCCCCAGTTATTCAAATGCAATAGATGATAGCAATGGCGCGGCACAAGGATAACATTTAAAGAGAAGTGTTCCTTGTCTGATTATTGTGAAGTATGGTGTAACAAAGAGGCTTATTTCACCTCCATCTAGAGTAGCTCTCCTTTCTCACATGCTGCAGTCACAAAGCAAATGAGAAAGGGAAATTTATCATCATCAACACACACTAAAGGTTTTTTTTTTAAAGTCTTAGGGTTTAGGGGGCAAAAGTCCTTGCCTCCCGAGCCTGAGAAGTTGAGTTTATTCTCTGGAAACAACAGTGGGAAGAGAGAAGTGACTCCTGGAAGTAGTCTTCTGACCTCCGTGCACATGTCACGGCACATGTGTACATGTGTAAAAGGACAAATGGATAAAAGCTTTCATTCATGTGAATATATCAAGGAACGGTGGCCTGTACTATGACAACCAATTGGCACAAAGATTTACAAAGGAATACGCTTTTGCCTGAGGGCCTGTTGGCATCATTGCTGAGTTCTGGAAAGAAGAGCTGATGATCAACTGTGATCTTTCTCGTCTTTCTGGTTGGATTCACATCTCTGAGCAAAGCAATGGTTCTTGGCCATTGTTGTTCTCCCTGAAGACATGCATGCTGACCCAGGGCCTTCTGCCAGCATTCTCAGCCGAATGGACTTCTTATCTTCATCATTTGTATTGCTCTTTTGTTTGCAGGCTTCAATTATGCCATGGTGTATATCCAGCCATCTCTCCTCACCCTTCTCATGGTCATTGTCCCTCAGTTGAATTTGATATTTCAGTTCTTTTAATCTAGCAACACTAGAGTGTTTCCCTTTGGTCTGACACAGCTTGTTATCAAGAAAGTTTTGGTCTTAGGGTTTGGCCAACAACCATTTTATGTGTCCTTCCTACAAGGACTTTTAGGTACTCTGAAAACTGCATCCCTGGAAGACATTTCCTGCTGGCCTAGAAAGCATGTTGGGGAATGTCTGAATCTCCAAGAAAGGAATACATTGTGACAGTCTCTACAAGACTCTTTCTAAACACACATAGGTATTTTTGTTTATTTAAAGATTGTGTGTGTGTGTGTGTGTGTGTGTGTGTTATAGTGTGTGCCAAGTGAATGAATGTGTCCATGTAGGCCAGAAGAGAGTATTGTTGGAGTTGGAGTTAATGGTGGATATGAGCCACCTGAGATGGATGCTGGGAACCGAACTTGGGTCCTCTGGAAAAGCAGCACTGATTCATCACTCTAGCCCCTGACAGAAGAGTTTTAAAATCTCTTTCTCTCTCTCTGTCTCTCTGTCTCTCTCAGTATTTTTATTACAGCAGAAAACAGCCTCAAAATAAACAAAAGAACTATAGAAACTTTTCTCTCTAATGAGTAAGTAAAATAAAAGAGAGAGACTATCATTTTGTTTTAAATGACTAACAAAGTCAAACAGACACAAGTCTAAAGATAACAAAATCTTGTTACTCTTCGTGCTTTCCAGACTGTCACTTTTTGAAGACTGTAAAAAAACAAAATTAGTCACCACCACCACCACCACCACCACCACCAACAACAACAACAACAAC
>CABHPH010148532.1:0-29009 GCA_902168325.1 Peromyscus nudipes
AATTCTGCTATGTTAAAGTTAAACCCTTCCTTTTTGATTAGACAGAAAAGGGGAGATGCTGTGGGATGTTCTCTATGTTGTGAATATGTGTTTCTCTGATTGACTGATAAATAAAATGCTGATTGGTCAGTTGACAGGCAGGAAGTATAGGTAGGATAAGCAGACAAGGAGAATTCTTGGAAGAGGAAGGCTGAGTTAAGAGTCACCAGCCAGACACAGAGGAAGCAAGATGTGAAGGCAGAACTGAGGAAAGGTACCAAGCCATGTGGCTAAACATAGATAAGAATTGTGGGTTAAGTGTAAGAGCTAGTCAGTAATAAGCCTGAGCTAATGGCCAAGCAATTATAAATATTATAATCCTCTGTGTGATTATTTTATAAAAGACTATGGGACTGTGGGTGAGAGGTTTGTCCTGACTGTGGGCCAGGCGGGACACAGGAAATCTTCTGACTACACCTAATGATTGTCTGGATTTCCTCAGTGTCTGTTGTTTTGTCCCCCTTTTTGTTTCTGATTTTGTTAATTTGGATGTTCTTTCTCTGTCTTTTACTTAGTTTGGATAAGGGTTTGTGTATCTTGTTTTTTCTCTAGAACCAACTCATTGTTTCATTGATTCTTTGTATTGTTTTCTTGGTTTCAGCCCTCAGTTTGATTATTCTCTGTTTGGGTGAGTTTGCTTCTTTTTGTTCTAGAGCTTTCAGGTGTGCTGTTAAGTCGCTAGTATGAATTTTTTTCAAATCCTTTATGAAGGCACTCAGTGCTATGAACTTTCCTCTTAGCACTGCTTTCATTGTGTCCCATATGTTTAGTATGTTGTTCATTCATTTTCATTGAATTGTAGGAAGTCACTTATTTCTGTCTTTATTTCTTCCTTGACCCAGTGGTAATTCATTTGAGAGTTGTTCAATTTCTATGAGTTTGTAGGCTTTCTGTAGTTTGTGTTGTTGTTGAACTCCAACTTTAGTCCATGGTGATCTGATAAGATATGGGGGGTTATTCCAAATTATTTGTATCTGTTAAGACTTGAATTGTGATCAAGTAAGTGTTCAGTTTTGGAGAAGGTTCCATGAGGTGCTGAGAAGATATATTCTTTGGTGTTTGTGTGAAATCTTATGCAGATATTTGTTATGTCTATTTGAGTCACAAAATCTGTTCCATTATTTCTCTGTTTAGTTTCGGCCTGGCAGACCTGTCCATTGGTAAGAGTGGGATGTTGATGTCTCTCATTATTAATTTATGGAGTTTGATATGTGATTTAAGCTTTTGTAACATTTCTTTTACAAATGTGGGTCCCCTTGGATTTGAGTCATAGATATTCAGAATTGAAACATCATCTTGGTGGGTTTGTCAGTTGATGAATATGAAATATCCTTCTCTGTCTCTTTTGATTAATTTTGGTTTGCAGTCTATTTTGTTAGATATGAGGATAGCTACACCAGCTTGCTTCTTAGATTCATTTCTTTGGAAAACCTTTTATCAAACCCTTACTCTCCTGGGTGGACTGGGGGTAGGTGGGCATGAGAACTTAATGATTGTGTTGGGGGTAGGTGGAGGGGGAGAGTGCTAAGAGAGATGACTGGAAAGTAAGACTTTTCGGTCAGGCAGAAGCCTGATGCAAGGGAAATTCCCAGGAGTCTACAAGGATGGCCCCAGCTGAGACTCCTGTTAGTAGTAGATGCATAGCCTGAAATGGCCATCCCCTGTGATCAGATTGGTGACTACCCAGTTGTCAGTGAAGAGCCTTCATCCAGTGACTGATGGAGGCAGATTCAGAGACCCACAGCCAAGTATTGGGCGTAGCTCATGGAGTCCTGCTGAGGAGAGGGAGAGGGAAAAGGGATTGTAGCAAATAGGGGGGTCTGAGACATCACAGAAAAAAAAACACAGAAAAGGCTGGCTCATGGGAGCTCACAGAGTCACCAGGGAGCCTGCATGGGACTAACCTAGGCCCTTTGCCTATATGTGACAGTTGTGTAGTTTGGTCTATTTGTGGGACACCTGGCATGGGAGTAGGGGCTGTCCTTGGTGCTTTGGCTGGCTCTTGGGAACCTAGTCCTCATGCTGGTTTGCTTTGACCAGACTGAATACAGGGGAAGGTGCCTGGTCTACAGTAGCTTGATATGCCATGTTTTGCTGATGCCTGTGGGAGGCCTGTCCCTTTCTGAGTGGATGTGGAGGAGGTGTAGGTTGAGGGATGGGGCAGGGAGGAGATGTGGGGAGTAAGTGGGAGAAGAGGAAGGACAGAAGGCTGCTGTCAGGATGTAAAATAAATAAAACATGTTAAAAGTTTTATGTTATAATATGTGTATGCATATTTTGCTTGCATGTATGCCTGTGCACCATGTGCATGCCTGGTGCCCGTGGAGGCCAGGAGAGGGCATTAGATCCTCTAGAGATGGAGTTACAAATGGGTATGAGGCATCATGTGAGTTTTAGACATCAAACCAGGTTTGATAAAGATCACCCAATGCTCTTATCTGTGGAGTTATCTCTCCAGCCCCTAGATATATATTTATAGCTAAATAAATAATCTATACTACTTTGAAGCACCATTTAAAATAGGGGAAAATATCCACAGACCATCTATCTGATATGTGGTTAAAATGAAAAATACACAAAAACTTTAGTATTCAATAGCCCAACAACAAACAATCTGATATTTAAAATGGACAAGGGATCTGAGTAGACCTTCCCTCTAGTAAAACATACAGTTGACCACTAGGTACATGGAAAGCTGTTCAGTATCTCTAAAGCTAATAGAATACAGAGAAAAGAACCACAGTAAAATGTCACCTCAGACTTGTGGGAATGACTATCAACTTCAAAAACCATGACACATATTTGAGTAGATCTGGAGAAACTGAGCCCTTGTAATATAATCCAGCAATCCTACTTCCAGATATATTCAAAACAACTGAAACCCGGATCTCAAAGGGATGTTCTATCTTCAATGTTTATGGCAGCACTTACTTAATATAGCTAAGGCAGGGAAGCATGCTAAATGCATATGATCAGGTGAATCGCTAAATGGCAAGTAATGGAAGTGTAATGGGATGTTATTCAGACATTTAAAGAATGATATCCTGTCATGGGTGACAAAATGAATGAACCTCAAGGACATCATGATTAACCTAAACTGCATACAGAAGAACTGCATAAAGTCACTGCTTTGATGGGCTAACGATAGTCAAATTTGTAGACAGAGAATTCAATGGTAGTTTCAGAGGCTTTGGAAAGGCTAACAGGCAAGTCTTGGCTAAAGAGCACAAACCTCCATTAAAAGAAGATGAATAATGTGGAGAGCTACTGTACAATGTTGTACCTAAGTGAAACAACAGTTTATTGTCTACTCTCAATTTGCTGACAGAATAAATCTTGTGTTACATGATTTCTACAAAAATAGTAGAAAGGTAGGAGGAATATTCAAAGTGATGGACAAGCTCTTGGTATAAATTAAATCAACAGCTTTACAATTACAGCTTTTTCTCCAAATATACCAATTAAATATATACATTTTTGTCTGTCAAACATATCTCAATAAATAGAAAATTTTGTCAGTGATGAGGAAGAGGATGATGAAACACATTTGAATAGCCATTTCTATTTTACCTCATAAAGAAAAGCAGAACTCAGAAGGTGTGCAGGGAGGAATTTGCAGTCAGACACCTTGGTTCAAAGATCAGAACACACAGCACCCCAAATCAGATAACTGGTCTCTTTCTTCACTATCTCAATTTATTGTTAAATGGCCGCTAGGTACATTTATTGCTATGCTTGGTTCCCTCAACTTGCAATGTCTCTTCAGCCTTGGTATCTGTCACATGCAGCAGGACAGTAAAGGAAGTAGACTAGAGAGGATACCTTGCATTCAAGGATACCGTGAAGATGAGGTAGAGAATGTATATTCATCACTGGGGAGGGTAATAGTGATGAAGGGTTTGTGTGACTGGATTATAGGGAAAACAAGGGAAGGCTTAAAATGCAGCAACTTTAAGGAGAGAGATTAGATTTTGTTTAATATTTAGTCACCTTTCCATTACTATAATGAAATGCCTGAGGTAACTAATTATAAAATGCAAATATTTACCTTACAAAGGAAACAAGAGTCCCACATTCCCCTTAAAGAACACACCTCCAATGACTGAAAAACCTGCCAATAGGCCCCACCTCCCACAGAATCCATTCTGTCCAAATTCTGACAAAAATCATTCCCAGTAGGCCTGTGGAGTCACTTTAGTTATCAGTGAGGACATACACATGCAAATCAGAGTGATAAGAGCTGATAATGCTTTTCAAAGTTTATTATGACTTCTTGATGGAAGACAGTCCAAAATTCACCCAAAGTAGAAACCAGAAGACTAGTTAAAAAGTAAAATAACAAACTATACCTCAATTCTCAGAGAAATTTTTTCTCACATATGATATCATTAGTAATAGAAAAAAAACAAGCTTTGTCCTAAACAGAGGTGCAAGGAGAAAAGCAGGTATTGTGTGCAGCATTTATAGTGTGGTTGAAGGGGCCAGGATGGCAGACAAGTGACAAATCAGGATCTTAGTATAAGTAATGAGGCTGTGATCTGGCTGGTCAGAGAGATGTTTGAAAGGAGCAGTCAATTACAACCTTGGCTGCTACGGTCTCTTAGATAAACTATGATTTAATTTAGTGTGTTTCTTGACTTCTGCTACTTCAGAAGATACTTCAAAGCTCAAACACCAATCATTTGTTTTTCAGTCATGTATCTGAAACTTGCCTACAACTAGCTGATGTGCACTGGCCTCAACTCCAGTTAACTGTACATTCCAGCTTGAAGCTTCCGTGGTCCCATGGATAAACTGAGATATGGGTATGAACTTTATATAGCTATGGCAGAAAAGAGGATCAAACAGAGGCACCTGATGCTTGCAAGATCAAAACAGAGCTGTTCTATGCCAGTTGCATACATAGTCCAATAGCCAAAGTCAATGCCATGCTCAAGTTCAATATCAGTTGGACAGGGGTGTACACTTCACATCCAGAGAAGATACTGAAATGACATGGGGAATGCTAATACATGCCAGCTATGTTTGCAGCTTAACATTTTGCTTACAGCAAGCTTGAAATTTGTAATATTTCTTAAATGAGTAATTCTACAGTTTCAGTTTACACTAGACTCAATAAGTAACATATCGAGTCCTGTGTGTAGAGGCAAAGAGGAGCGAAGACTGGAGATAAATAAAAAACCTACCATGTGGGAGACAAACACTGCATAGCATTGTCTTGTTCATGACCGCAGCAAAGAGAAGCAAAGCCAGACAAATAATGAACATAAACTGCTGAGAGATGGAGAGTGAAGCAGAGGATTAGAGGAAATGAAAAGCCAGAGAGAAAAGGATGAGGAAACAAAAGTAGAAGCATTTTGGAAGGTAGGTGTGTGTGTGTGTGTGTGTGTATGTGTGTGTGTGTGTGTGTGTGCGTGCATGTCCGTGTGTCTGTGTGTGTATGGTTTCTATTGCTGCCAACCTTATTTTTTGAGATATACTCTGTCACAGAATTTGGAACTTACTGCTCTGTGTTAAACAGCTGGCCAACAAGCACTGAGGATCCACCTGTCTTTGTCTCTAAATATTGGAATTACAGATGTGAGCTACTATGCCAAGCTTTCTTGGCAGGTACTGGGGAATCTCAACCCAGGTCCTCATGCTGGGAAAGCAAGGAATTTACCCACTTTACCCATTTTCCCAGCTCCTGAAAAATAAAAGGTTTCAAGTCACAGAGGACTAACAGAGAAAAACAATAATTCTATGCAAACTAAAACATGTGAATTTTAATAGTTTGTGTTTGATAAATATAAAATACTAAGGTCTTGAATTGTATTCACCTAAGAAATATAGGATAATATTGTTAGAAAAAAGATTAAATCTGTTAACAACTCTATAAAGGCAATTAAGATAAGATGGTTATAAAGCAAACTTAGCTTTTAATTAGAATAAAAATCACTTCTTGTTGATAATTTTAGCTGGCCAGATTTCAAACACTATATTAGGTGATGATCACATGCTTCATGACAGGATTATATTCTTCCACATAAACCATCCTAGCATGCATTATAATCATAAAATTATTGGATGCTTAACAAATTATATTCAAGTAACATTCAAATTTTACACTTGTCTATAAACTAGCATGTCAACTCTCAATTCTACTAAAATACACTAAATCCTGCTTTCATTCACCACATCAACTGCTCCTTTGTTCACTCAGTTTGTTGAGTGTCTGCTAGGTACCAGAAACTTAACTCCAGTGTTTTCCTGAGTGTTGCTACAATGAGTAAAGACCTCCTTAAAATGTGTTACTAAAGCTGGGGAGGTAGCTTTACAGGACATGCACATGAAGAACTGAGCCCTGACCCCCACATCGCCTCCCACATACAAAAATCCATACACAATGCATGTGCATGTAATCCCAGCATTAGTGTGGTGGAGACAGATAGTTCCTTGGAACTCTGTAGGCAGGCAACCTAGCCTACTTTGCAATTTCCAGGCCAGTGTTCCATCTTCATCAAAAATAAATGTTTTTAAAGGTTGTTGTCTCAGAAACAACATCTGGAGTTGCTGTCTGGCTCCCACACTTGCATAAGTATCTGCAAATACACAAAAATGTACACACACACACACACACACACACACACACACAATGCCTTAAGACGCTGGGGGTGATGCACACCTTTAATCTCAGCACTTGGGAGGCAGAGCCAGATGGATCTCTGTGAGTTTGAGGCCAGTCTGGTTTACAGAGCCAGATCCAGGACAGGCACCTAAACTATGTGGAGAAATCCTGTCTCAGAAAACAAAAGCAAACAAACAAACAAAAAAAGTTGCACAGTCATAGCTATGGCTTAATTTTTTTTATTACAGCACAAAAATTCCACTAAATTAATAACAATTGACAGGAAGTGTTCCTCAAATTTTAATTCAGAAGTCAGTTTTTCTAAATTAAAACTTGAAGAATGCTTTATGCTTCCCTCTAAAATATTTAGCTAGCCTGGAGATTGTGTGAGCTGTGGACACTTTAACACATAATTAGGTCCTAAGGTCTCTGCCTTCCTGAAGAAATTAATGTTGTGATCCTGAGACTGAGTTGATTATTCTAAGAGTGGACATCTAATATAAAGAAGTTCTCCCCATTTTCTCTCTCTGTCTCCAGTGTCCATTTGTCCTTTTTTCACACGTGAGGGAAAGTTCATTTCGCACTCTTGATTCTCCAGGCTTGCAAACCATAAGACAATTAAACTTCTACTCTCTGCAAAGTGTACTGCCTATAGCACTCCATTATGGCATCAGAACGTAGACTAACACAGAGTAATGGAAATAATCAGAGATAGAGATTTTAGTAATAGGTACTACTACTAACTATAATAATGTAATAACAATGTCATATAGCCTTTTCTCACAATATCCTGACTAACTGAGACTATCATTGCATATTGCCTCTGGAGAAAATTGTTCCAATGATAAGGTGTGTAAAAAAGAAATTTAGTTCTTGGCATGTATTTGGGTGCATAAATAAAGGACAAGATTGATGGACACCTAGAACAGGAAAGACTTATAAAACATTTGTCAGTAGCCAATGAAAAGCACAACATAGGAGCTCACTCACTCAATAGAAGAGGCTGAACTAATAGAGGCAGTGAAACAGACTTACCTTTCAAACATCTTTGATGGGTGTATAGTGAAGACCCACTTTGAGCCCATTTTATGGAGCTTTCTTGGTAGCAAAAACATAAACCATTCATATCTTTATCCTCTTGCCAAACTCATAAAATATTGTTCACTGTTCTAACATACCCCAATGAATATTCAATAAACACAAGATTGGGCTATGAGGAAGTTATATATACATAAACCCCTATTTATGCTATCACAATTTTGCATTTTCTCATTTCCTGAGCCATGAAGTTGTCTATGTTGCTAATGTACAGATTTTCTGCCATTTGCTATCATTTCTCAGAAACTGTTAAAACATAATCCTATGTTTGCTGTGAAATTAGCCTTGAAAAGAAAGCTGCTGAAGAGCACATAGCACCTTTAGTAATACACACCTCCCCATGCCTACTGCCTTCCTGTACAAACAGAAAAATATTATACTTATCTAGTCAGTGAACAAACATATTATTAAACACTCATCCTGTGCCAGGCACTGGGCTTGCTACTGAGTTGCACATATGCTTGGGAGAGATAGAAGCCAGTTTTCTCCTGGAGGTTACTGAAGGGCAATGAGCAAAGACAGACTGCTCACTCTCCCTGCTCTACAGATACTGCACTGAGAGGCATAGGATAGGTGAAACAGAGGTGGGAATGGGGACAGGAGTAAGCTCAGAGAGGCCTGTCAGGAGGCTATTGGGACAGCATAGAGGCAGGACCTATGCTAGAGTGTGATCAACCAGCTATACGAAGTAAATTTTATGGGGAAGATTGTTTAGAGGGATTCAAGGATGGCAACACAGTTTTTTGGTTTTGTTTTTGTTTTGGGCCAGTCTGGTAATGATTGGTAAAGTCATTAACTGAGATGGGAAACTTTAAGAACACATGCTGGGAGGCATTGACAAATTTACCAGTTAATACTGAACCTATCTTTAAGTTTGAGATGCCTAAAAGACAAGTGAAGTTGTTTGGTAGATAAGGGACATGACATTAGGTAATAAGGTACTTAATTAAGACAGGGACTTGCTATAGTTTTTCCAACTCAACTACTTGTAGTTCAGGCTGGTCTTGAACAGCCTTTGTAGTTCAAGCTAGCTATCCTTAGTCTTATAATTTTCCTTGCTTAGCTTCCTGAGTTATGGATAAGCATGATGATCCACCCAGCCCTACTTGGGCATCATCTCCAAGCAGCAGTATATAGACTATATTTAAAGCCCTGACACGGGATGAGGTAATCAAGGGAGTAATTTGCATACAGAAGATATTTTAGTGTCAAGATATGTTTTCTCAATGGAACTTTGGCTTGTACTCGACACTTTGAGCTCCACTCTGCTGTGTTTCTGACAACATTGGTGTCTTCTAGAACTCACAAACAGCTCTTGCATGGATGCAGCTAAGACCATGCTAGCATCCCTATGGGCTGCTATGCTCTCTCTCTCTCTTTGCTGCTCTTGTCTAAACATGCACCCACCTCTTTGCTTCTCTATTAGCTAAGACACGATAGCGTAGATGAAATGACTAAAATAGGTGCTCATCCCCAGGGGATCATGTGCCTGAAGGGGGGAACTTATGAATATTATTCAAGACAGTTTTTCCAACTCAACTACTTGTGTGATGATCTCCCAGTTGAGCTCAGGCAGCAGACACTGTTCTCTGCTGGCCACTCCCAGCCGGGCTTTATTGGCAGCCCTTTCTCTTCCCCTTCTCAGCTCCTTTCACCTCAGTCCTCACAAAGCCACGTTCTCCCTTCCTTTTTTTGTTACTCAATTTAGCATTTGCCTTAATACCTGCATTGTTTACATACTCTAGGTCTTGTCTTCAACTCAACATGGTAAAGTATTTTCAAAATGTAGGAGCAACTTTTCTCCTAAGAAAGACTTATCACCACCCCCCCAGAATGTGAAAACCACTGTAGCTTTCCTTAGAGGATACCACAGACTTTTGTCTAATTATATTCATGTTCTGTGAGAATTGTAGATTCTGTTTCCAAGGAACTTCCTAAACTTGTACTGTTCACGTTCATGTATGGTAATTTAAAAACCCTTCATCAGTTGCTGGGCATATCAACTTATTAATACTTTTGTTACCTGAACTTTCACTAAGCAAACTACTACCCACAGCAAAAAGGAGCATAAATAGTCTAATTGTTTGTTTTTATTTTTCAGCTTCTCTGCTCTTTCTAGTTATAAATCCCTCAATTCTAATCTAATAGTGAAATAGAAATAATAAACAAAGTACAAACAGAAATTTCTGAGAAAGTGCATAGTCACAGAAGTTAGGAAGATCTGTGTTGTTCCACTGCCCTAGCTGCTACCGAAGTAAGGCTGAGATTCTTGTCCAGTGATACCCACTTCCTTGCCTATAAAAGCATGGTCATCATCCTGGAGACTTGATAGGAAAGGACAATATTTGCAAATCTCAACTATGTAATGGGCCCTAGGTCCTTATAAAGATCTGAAAATTTCAATCCCTGGCTTTGTTGTGCTTGTCGCAGCTATGGAAGTTGGTCTAGCCAGTGGGTCACAGATTTTTACATAAACAGTATCCTTAGAAAATGCAGGAAATGTTCTCAGGGTTTTCTATATCTCACACGAAGATTACACCTGACTCCCATCTGCTGTGGCAAAGTCACAGGGCTCCTGCTCTTGGCACTAAGCCTGCGCTGTCACAATTGCTGACAGGTGAGGCCCCCTGGCCCAAGATCAGAGAGCTTGCTTGGACTGCAAGTGAACCCCTTCCTCTGTCAGCTGTCACAGCTACTCTTACATGGCCTCACTCCAGGAAAGGTGAATCTTATTCAGGGCAGTAGCAATCTGAATGATGGCTGTATGATGATTAGGCTGTGTGTAGTGTTTCATAGACCTGGTCTGTTCTCTGGGAGTGTGCTTACAAATGGATTCTCCCGTCGTACTTCAGGGTCACACCTGAAAGCTTTGAGCCTGACCATCCAGCTGATTAAGTGAAGTTTGGTCCTAAAAAGGGCTCGACTTCATCATCAGAGCCACCTGTCAGGTGACAGGCCAGGCTCAGGGTATGGCTGCCTGGCAACATGGTGAGTGCCACCTGTTAGTTGGGATTTCAGCCAGTCTTTCTAATTGTAGAGACCTGGTTTTAAACATGGAATAAAGAGCTGTGTAAAATCAGTGGTCCTCCCTGAGCATTCAATCAAAAGATTCCATCAATATAAAAACACAGCACATATCATTAAAGAGCTATAACCTGTTCTATTTTCCTCCTGTAAGCATAAGCATCATCTTAATTCCTCCGGCACTGTCATCTATAAGACACACAACAATTAAATGTCTTCTCTAACTCAGATACAGACCTCTCTCTCTCTCTCTCTCTCTCTCTCTCTCTCTCTCTCATACATACACACACACACATACTTTTCATTTTGGGTAAAAAACAATCTACACTCAGAAAAAGCCTTTCAAATACCAACTATCTAAAATTAGTTACCAAACTATCTCTGTTTGCTAACTGAGCCTGGGAATAATATTAAAACTGCAAACGTGCCAAAGTAATAAAATCAGAAGAGACAAAAGTAACTGCCTTACATAGCTTTTAGAGTAACAGCTATTGTGACCTTAAATTTTTAAAATTATAGTAGTGTAAAGGGGAATATTTAAGCATCCCATTTTAGCTATTTCCAAAGAGAACACAGATTTACCAGTTACTGTTTCCCCTCTACTGTACTGAACCTTCACTAGAGCCTGCCATTGTCTGTTGCCAAAAATCTTCCAGTGGTATGCTACAGGAAGTCTTTCAATGTATTTTCACTCCTTTGAAAGGGGTGTCTTTGAGCCCAAGACCATCTAGAAGCTGAAATGGACTCATATATCAAAAGCTCTCGCTGTCCTACTGTTTTGACTACCATCTAACTGCCATTAAAATTATAGTCAAGATAATTCATGTTCAAAATCAGTATCTATGGCAGAGTTTCCATGATTGAATTATACTGTAGACTGCTAAGCTTTGAGGAATTTCTGAACTAGAAACAGTAACTTAGGGAATAAGCAGTGAAGAGACCACGTTACTCTGAAATAAGAAGAGAAGCAACCATCAAATAAGCAAGAGTTTCATTGATGGCATTGGATGTGCCTAAAGAAATAGGTCGAAGTCATCTATAGGCAGATGAATTCCAGACAAGTTGTGAGGTATGCCACAGATCACAGACAATCCCCACTACATCATAGAAACCCCACTTTTTGGTATATGTTGAAGAACATTGGTGGTGGATATTCTCAGTCTCATCCTCATGAAGTTGAAGATTCTTGCATAACAGAAAGGCAGGGTGTTTCAGCGATAACCATATAAACATTTCCACCTCAGCAAGGATGTATCAATCCTGCCTGAAGCCATCCTTCATGTGGACTCTGACAAAAGCTGCCAAAGTTTCCTAATCTAAGAAAAATATTTTGGGTTTTATCCTTTATCAGGATGAGATGTCAAAGAGAGAGGGAAATAATATGAATTTCATTATCTTTCTTTGTGAGATATTTTTGCTTTTAAAAGACAACAGTTGTTGTCTTTCAAATAATGATGAATTTGTGTGTGTGGTTGCTTAGCTCTATAGCAGAGTATTTGCCTAGCATGCCAGAGGCCCGGGTTTCATCTCCAGGACCAAATAAATAGTAAGTAAATTAAACAAAAAGGTCCTACTTTAAGATATGCTATATTTTACAGTTCCATTTGATTTTGGTTGGTCTATGTAACTCTCTACTTCGTTGCTGGTTACTTTGGGGTTTACAGTATTCATTATTTCCTTAGTCCATCTTCAAGTGATACAGCCACACTTTGACAGAACCTCACAGCACTGCACATCCATTCTTCCTCTTTGGCTGTTGGCTATTGCCAGGTATTTTCCTGTTACATGTATTACAACATCCTTATACTATTTTTGTTTTGTTAATTTTCTTTCAAAGGGTATTAAATAATCATGCATCAACCCAATATATCCACCTATCTCTTTCTTGTGTTGTTCATTCCTTTGTGTTCATCTGCATTTAATCTGGGGGCCACTCTCCATCCTATGACTTCCTTTATATTTATCACAGTTTGCCTTGCAGATCCTGAAGGCATCTTTCACCATTTGCTTATCAGAAAGCCTTTTATAAACCTTCATTTCCCCCACTAGATCAGTAACTGTAATTTCATTATCTCCCTGCCCCATTTTGGTTCCCTGAAGATGTTTCTCATCTGTTCTCACCTGCATGTTTTCTGTGAGCACTCTGCTATTATCATTGTCTTGGATTTTTTGTTTTGTTTTGTTTGTTTTACTCTGACATCTTTTAGGATTTTTTCCTTTAAAATCACCACCATCAGAGATTTCAAATGGTCAACTATGATAGGTTTTCTTCTTTTTTCTTATTTGACATTATTAATTTACTTTCAAAAATTTAACAAAATCATGTATAAATATTTCAATTTGATTTATTATATATAAATAAATAGTTTATTCACATAGTCTTTAGATGGTAAGAATTTTTCCATGGTAATCTCTACAATGACCTGATGTTGAATGTCAAGTTGTAAGTATCTACGTTAATAACTAACACTGTCTAATGTCTTCACAGTTGACAATCTTCATGCTTCATTCACTCCTTTTGAACTTTTAGTCCCTTGACATAGACATAGTATCAGCATCCTTTATCTTTTTTGTTCTTTCTTTTTTAAAATAATAAAATAAAAATAAATATAATAAGATATTTAAAAAACTAGCTAGTCAGAATTGGACAAAAATAAACAAAAAGAAGGAAAAGAGCCCAGGAGAAGGCACAAGAAACAATGGCCTACTTGTTCACATACCCAGGAATCCCATAAAAACACTAAGCTGAAAGCCATAATATATATGCAGGGGACCTGTTGCAGACCCATGCAGGCCCTGTGCATGCTGCCTCAGTCTCTGTACATTCATATGAGGGCATTGTTTTCCTGGTGTCCTTCATTCCCTATGGTTCTTAAGTTTTTTTCTGCCTTCATTTTCTCAGGGTTCTCTGAGCCTTGAGGGGAGGCATTTGATGGAGAAATTCCATTTAGAACTGAGTATTCTGAGGTCTCTGACTTCTCCATAATGTCCAACTGTGGGTCTGTATGTGTTCTCACATGCTGCAAGAGGAAGCTTCTCTGATGAGGGCTGAGCAAGGCACGGGTCAGTGAGTACAGCAGAATGCCTTTAGGAGTCATTTCATTGCTACTTTATTTTTGATCTGTAGTATTTAGTTTCACTGGTTCTTGGTCACCTAAGAAGTGTTAGGTATGGGTTCCATCTCATGGAGTGGGCTTTAAGTCAAATAAGATAATGGTTGGTTACTCCAACAAGTTTTGTGCTACCATTGGAATAGCACATCTTGTAGGTAGGACACTGTTGTAGCTCGAAGCATTTGTAACTGGCTTGGTGCTTATGTTTGTCTTTTGGTAGTATGTCAAGTACCTTCTATACCAAAGACACAAGAACACAGGCATGAAGACTCTGTGTAAGCACCAATTTGACTTTTACATGTTCAATGAGTTGTGTGGGTGTTGTTTTTAGCAATGACGCTTTGCCATCAATTTGTGGAGAGCAACCTATAGTCTTGACAACAGCCTGAGTTTGTTTGGGGATTCCCATGGGACCGCTTTGACCAACAATTCAATTAGCTGTAAACCAATCCAAGTAATGGACGTTTCGTGTGGTATCAACAGATGGCCAGCTCAGGCTCTGTGTCCCCCACTATTTGATGATGACCTTCATATATGTATATGTTTTAGGAAGTTTCTACTGTATTAGGTTTCTATACTACTCCTCAAATGGCCCCTAATTTTAGCTGTCTCTCCTGTAGTCCCTCTCTTGTTCCCCTCCCAAACCCCATTTGATCCTCCCATTCCAGCCCCTCCATCATTCCACAACTACCCTATTTTCCTTTCCTAGTGAGATCTCTCTGTCCTTCTTAGTTCCCTACTCTATACTTACTGATTCTATGGATTGTAGCTTTGTTACTATGATGGGTTTCCTTGTAACCATGTTCCTTCCTAATGTTTTGAGTTGATTGTGATTCTTAGACATATGAGTTTAAGTCTTTTGCCAAACTTGGAGTTCAAAGTTATTATTTCTTGAATTCTTTTTCTGCTTTCTAAGCATTATAAATTTATTACTATGCCATTTGAAGTTGCTCCAAAGTTTATAAATACTATATTCATGTGTATTGGTCTTATTTCTCTGTTTCATATGGAGAAATTTTTACTGTTGTCTTTAATTCTCTAATCTCTTCATTGATGCTTTATCCACTGTAAATCCAATCAAGTTTGATTTTTCATCTCACACATTGCAACTGTTATAGCTCTAGAGGGAAGGGTCTTACTGCCAAAAGTCAAGCAGTACCTCCATCTGTGAAGGGGCGTTATCCTGGATACCTACAGCTGTGAGAAGAAATCCTGACGTGTCTGGAAATCAGGGTATATATGAAGTTAGGTTCCCTGGGGGATGGTCTCCCTGCAGGATGTGGCAACCCTGCTCCTCTCCAAGAGAGAGCTGCCATTACAGCTGAGCTCTGCTACTCTCCCCTAAGGAAGTTTCCCAGCAGAGGTGTCCTTTGCTTCTCTGCCCTGCTCCACTAGGTAGTGTCCAAGCAGAGATGTTGGTTTCTTCTCAGTTCTTCTCCAAATTGTTACTTCTCTGCTTCACTCTGCTAAGGGAGAAACCCCAGCAGAAATGTAGCAATCTGTTTCTGCTCCCTCAAAAAGTTGTTACATGGGCTCTCCTTTCCTAAGGGAGTTTCCCAGCGGAGGTATTCATTGCTTCTCTGCTCCCTTCTGCAAATAGTTTCCCAGCAGAGATACTACTCCACTCTGGCAAAAGAAGGTCTTCTCTCAAGACTCTTTCAAGAGATTTATTTTGGAGAGATGAATCCAAGAGAGTGCCTGCTTCTGCCAGGGTGAAGAAGGGCAGCGGCCAACTGAACAGGCACAGGCTTATATAGGGCTTCTTAGGGGTGGAGTTTTTCCAGGGAGAAGATTTTCAGGGTGAGAATTGGTCAAATTTCAATCCCCTGAGCTTTACAAGCTCAGAGATTGGCTAGATTTCATGCTCAGGGATTGGTTGGTTTCCTGCTCAGTTGGTCAGGGGCAGAGTGTATATCTTTGGCTTTGATTTCAGGGCCAAAGAGTGTTTCCTTCACTGGCCCATTTTAGCCTTTTGGCTCTAGTTTTGGAGACAAGGTGTGTTTTTTTTCCACTGGCTCTGGTTCCAGGGCCAAAGTGTGTTTCTTTGGTTCTGGTTTCAGGGCCAAAGTGTGTTTCATTGGCTTTGATTTCAGGGTCAGGGTGTATTGCTTTCATTGGCTCTGGTTTCAGGGACAGGGTGGGTTTCTTTGACTGGCCCTTTTTACCCCATTCACATTATAATCTTAACCTTTATAAGAAAGCTTTTATTATTTATTAACTCTAAAATTTTGAAAATTAAATACTGCTATAATTCCAACAATTCTGTCAGCTATATATAAATTTCAATTGATGTTCTGCATATTATGTGTTATAATTTTTTGCTTCTTTATCTTATCATTTTTGATTCAGTGTTATGTTGGGTAATTTTGTCTTGCTACCTATGTTAGGAATACAAGCTTACCTTAGGCTTAGTCTTGTTACAAACATTTTAGTATTATTTTATGATAAATGAAGTTACTTGAATGTAACATGATTATTTTGGTGTTGCCTTTACTACTTGTAGATAAGACCAAAGCAGACTTGTGAAAGTTATTTTCTAATCTGGTTACCGAAAATGAGCACTGTTTTCTTACCTGAGTGAGTCAAATGGTCTGTCCCCACCTATATATCCAAGTGATTCTTTTCCTGCTGTTTCCTATCTATACAGCTCTCTCTTCAGGAGCTCTTCTGAAAACTGTCTTGAGTAATGTCTGTCTCCTCAACTTAGGGCAATGTGAGCTTCAGCTGAATTTTCTATCTCTGTAATGGGGTATAGGGAGCTCTCTTCCAGCAATAGCTAAGATAATCCTCAGATGCACTTCACCAACACCATTTCTTTTTATTTATTTTTTCATTCTTATTAACATTAATTAATTAATAATTAATTGGCACGTTAATTATTATTTCATTATGACACGTGTACGTAACATAATTAGATCATTTCACTACTTTATTACCATACCCTGCTCCCACCTCCCACTGTTCCCCTCCCTCTATCTCTAAGCCCTCCTTCTAGAATTATATATTCTCTATTGTTTTGTCTTCTTTAGTTATTGCCACTACATATATACATACATATAAATATAAAAATCTAACCAGATGAGTCTCTTTAGTGTTGCTCATATTGCCTGCTAGCCTTCAGGGTCATAATAGTGTGTGTTTTGTCTACATTTTTGTTTGTTTGTTTGCTTGCTTGCTTGCTTGTTTGTTTGTTTTGGTGAATCAGGAGTCAGCATGATGAACCTGGTTTCTATTATCTAATAATGACAAGAAAAATAAATCTAACAATAATGCTTAAAATTCTTTCTTCTCAATAACAGAATTAAGTTAGCCAAGTAATAATTGAATACATTACTTTAGAGAGTTGATTGTTTGATTTGTGTCTCATAATATTTATATTTTCTTCTTGGGAGGAAAAATCACCATCTAGTTGTCTGAAAACTGAAGGTCTATAAGAAATGTCTCTGATTCACTTTAGGGAAGCTTGGAGTTACTCAAATTTCCTGGGAATTAAAACATTCCTGGGCAAAGCCATTACTCCCATTACCAGACGCTCTGATCTGCATAACTTCTAAAACTATCACATTTTACACAATAAAGCTTATAAACATATTCCAGGAGCTTTCCTGAAAAATAACTGTGGAGTGAGTCTCAACACCTAAATCAAATTAGAAAATAAAATACTGTAGATAACTCTTTTTACAATTCCTAATTGCATCAATATACTTATATTTTTTTTAAATACCCTGATTATACTTTTGGCAATCATTTATTTCTTTAATACACAGACTACACAACTCTTCCAGCCTGATGTAAATCCCACCTTTTGTTAGTCTCTCTGTGTGTTCCAAACAGTCCTCCACTTTAGTACTTGCTGAGCTGCATGGCAATCAGCTGATGGTACTTGTCTTTCTGCAAAAAGTTCATCATGATTGATCTGGCAGGGCTGTTTTGCTCTTCGGTCTTTTCCATCTATCCTGTGTACCACTAGGCAACGATACTTGGTGCACTGACATTCGAGATGGGGATAAGGAAGTGACAGTGACAGAAGCCAAGCAAAACTGACAAGTAATTGTGGAACATAAAGATGGATCAGGAGGCAAAATGAGACCAAAAAGGACGGGGAAAGTCATTGAGACCATTTCCTTAAGCCAAGGAAAACAGAAAAATCATTGAAGATTCTTGAATAAGGAAGACCACACATGTTACACAGAATAGCACTGGTTGGTTTTCCTTCTCCCCAAAAGTACAAGTTTAAGTACTTAAAATTTTTTCTCATGGTATCAGTATTTGTTAACATCTTGAAGCAAGTAACAAATTAAATATTCTTCAAGCCCACCCACTCTCCACAGTTTCTTCCTTTCAAATAGCTGAGGCCATTTTCTAAGCAGTGGAGAGTTCTTGTCAATATTACCGATATAAGTGTTCAATATTTGCACTGTATGTTGAAATTTATTTAGAAACATCAAGTTTATCACTATTATTGAGACTTCATAAGAAAACTTTTATTCACCTTTAGCATTTGGAACACAATCTAATATCATTTAAAGTAACATCTGTTGACAAAAAGATTGAGAGGTTTTGAAGATGACAGTGAATAACTAAAAATGCTCAAAATGTTTACTATATAGTATTGAAAGAGCATGATTCATCTATAAAATATCAAGGGACTTGAGTTCAAAGACCTATACCTCAAAAATTATTTTTTGATCTGCCAAGCACAATGGCCCACAACCTGTAATTCTGACATCTAAACAGCTTAAGCAAGATTGTGAATTCATTTTTGTTTATAAACTATGCTGACAGACAGAAAGATGGATGGATGGTGTGGTGGTTTGAATAGGAATGGCCCCATAGACTCATATCTTTGAATTCTTGGCCCATAGGGATTGGCACTATTAGGAGGTATGGCCCTGTTGGAGGAAGTGTGTCAACTGTGGGGGCAGATTTTGAGGGCTCATATGATCAACCTATGCCCAGTGTGGCACACAGTCTCCTTCTGCTGCTTGCAGATCCAGATGTAGAACTCTCAACTCCTTCTCCAGCACCATGTCTGCTTGCATGCCACCATGCCTCTCCCACGATAATAACAGACTAAACCTCTGAAATTGTTAGCCAGGCCAAGTTAAATGTTTTCCTTTATAAGAGTTGCTGTGGTCATGGTGTCTCTTCATAGCAACAAAACCCTAAGACAGAAGTTGGTACCAGGGATTGGACTATTGTTGCAATAGGCCTGACCATAGTTTGGCAAAATGTAGACTTTGGTACTTTGGGTTAGGAAAGCAGTAGAACACGTTAAGCGGGGCTTAATGGTCCATACTAGTAGGAACATGGAGGACAGTGGTGCTGAGGGTGATTTGGACTGTAGGGGCCTGGATCAAGAGGTTTCAGAGGGGAAATTTTGTGTGTGAACTAGAGACTGTTCTTGTGATATTTTGGCTAAGAATGTGCCTGCTTTTTACCCTGGTTCAAAAAGTCTACCTGAGGCTAAAGTGAGGAATTTTGGATTAATTGCATTGGCAAAGGAAATCTCAAAACAGCCTTGTATAGACTCTGTCGTGTGGTTTCTAGTATTTACTCTTATGAAGATTTATAATGAAAAGGAGCAAGGTGAGCAAGTAAAAATACAAAATGTACAGACTGAGGAAAAAAGGGGTATCAGGAAGTAGAATGGAGATAAAGCCTATATTTAAGAAGATAAGCAGATTAAAGAAGAGCAGGATGTTAAATGGAATAAAGGGAGCAGTGACCTCAAGGTAAGATGCCACCCAACTAAACTTCCAACTTGTGAAAAGAAATTAAAGAGAAGCTTAGAAATGGATGTGGTGGTATCCCAGCTTTAACTTAATCCCAGCACTCAGAAAGCAGAGGCTGGCAGATCTCTAAATTCAAGGTCAGCATGGTTTATAGACTTCTAGGACAGCCAAGTTTAGGCACTAAAGGAAACCATTGAAAACAGAAAGTTGCTGAAGATGTAATTGAAAGAGGGGGGCGTGTTCCAGCCCCAGCAAGCAGTAGAACTTGGCAGTTTCAGCCTCCTGATTCTGGCTTTAGAGTCAAGAATAGAAGAAAGGGACTATGTAATCTCCTTCTGTGACAAAAGAAACCTGCTGAGACCAGGTATGTATGTGGCAGGGGTGTCCCTGCTTGGAGGCCCAGTGAGGTCATTGTATAAAGCTGTGAAGGTGAAGTCATGATTGCCTTGGAGACTCCAACATGTTAGAGATACTAGAGCCATGGGATACCTGATGAGAAAAGCTGCTAACAGGGAGTGGAACCAGTCCAAGAGAAAGAAGTGTGCTGCCATAAACAAAGCTGGAAGGAGCTGGAGATCTGAAGAGCATTTTGACATCAGACATGGAGATGCAGAGTTTGGAGTTTGCCTTGATGGTTTTCAGTCTTGCTTTTCTCCAGTATTTATTCCTTCATTTCCTCTATTTTGGAATGGTAATGTATAAACTGTATCATTGTGTGTTGCAAGTATGTGATTAGCTTTTTGTTGATTTTATAGGCAATTACAGTTAAAAGATGACCATGAGTCTCAGAAAAGACTTTGAACTTCAGACTTTTAAACAGGGTTGAGACTGTTATAGACTATGGGGACTTATGAAGTTGGACTGAATGCATTTCTGAATTGTTATAGCTACAAGTCTTTGAGGCCAGGGAGTGGAAAGTGGTGGTTTGTATAGGAATGGCCCCCAAAGCCTCATATCTTTTAATTCTTGGCCCATAGGGAGTGGCACTATTAGGAGGTATGGCCTTGTTGGAGGAAGTGTGTCACTGCGGAGGCAGGCTTTGAGGTCTCATATGATCAACCTATGCCCAATATGGCATATAGTCTCCTACTGCTGCCTGCAGATCCAGATGTAGAACTCTCAACTCCTTCTCCAGCACCATGTCTGCCTGCATGCTGCCATGCTTCTTGCCATGACAATAATAGACTAAACCTCTGAAAATGTAAGCCAGCCTCAATTAATGTTTTCCTTTATAAGAGTTGTTGTGGTCATGGTGCCTCTCCACAACAATAAAACCCTAAATAAGACTGATGAATAGATAGATAGATAGATAGATAGATAGATAGATAGATAGATAGATAGACAGATAGACAGACATTGAACTATATTGATGAAATTTTAAGCAATTACTATGAGTTGAAGCTTAAATCTAATACACAAGAACAAAACCTATAGCCTGAATCACAAAAGAGCTGCTGATTGGGAGCACACCAAGGAAATGATACACTTTTCTGCTCTTGTTCTGTTTAAGCTCAGGCCTCTAGTGTCTGTTGCCTCTAAGAGTACCTTCCTGGGCTCCAACTGCTAGTACTGCAGGATTCTTAGAGAGCAACCAAAACTTTCTCCAGTCTTGCTGAGCTTAGCTTGGGCTAGGGTCTCTCAAAAATGGTTGGTCACCAAAGATACTTACAGCCACTCATTTCTGAGTCCATTTTCTCATGATTGCAATGATGATAAGCTAAGAAAACAGAAGGGAGAGAGCAAGAAAAGTGTATTTAGAAGTTGAAAATTGGCTACATGTATCAGGGTGAGAATCCAGAAAGTGGTCCAAAACAGTGCTCTAGATTTGAGGTTGTCTTCTGTGGTGGGATAAGTCTAATTGGCTCAGGCCATAAGTTCACAGGCACTGATTCATGATTAATGAAGCAGTCATCTTTAAAGGAAGTGAGAATTGACTGGTTGGTGGATCAGGTGATGTGGCAAAGACCCAGGAAAGCCCACCAGTTGGGGGGTGGTATGGCTCTCTGCCAAAAAGTTCCAATGGAGACCTTCCCTCTGTCCTTCATTTCTTTGTTCTTTTCTTCCTTTTCTACAACTGATATGCATTGAAGTACTTTATATACAAAGGGAATATAGTTTTAAAACACACTGTTATCTGTTCAAAGACAGATAAGATAGACTTACAAAGAAAGTAGACTTTGTGAGATAGAATGCCAATAATAAACTTATTCTTTTGTATCCTCTTCTTCTGTATTAGCCTTCCTCTACCATGGAAGGCAGGCAGATTCATGAAGGCTTCATCCTTCAGACTTCCTATTTATTTTTGCTATTGAGACCCTGATTAGGCACATGTCTCAACAATATCTGAGTTCCACCAGGACAGAAACATACTCTGTTTTCATAGCCCTTGCTTTTTTGTCCCTAGAGTTTGGAATGATTTTGAATGCATTAACATTGGATGTTTGTCTTTTGTAAATACAATCATAGGCCACCTCATAACAAGAATATGTTCTGAGGTAAGCAGTGCAAGGGGACTTCATTGTGCAAATACAATAGAGTATCCATACACACACTAAGACAGTTATGATGTTACTACATGATACACTCTTATGAGACCACTATATTCATGGTATATAGTGAGCCAAATAGTGTGTTCTGTGGCACATGACTGCAGTTTACTTCTTTGAACTATCTAGACTAGAGTGAATTCTCTAATCCTGTGTCTGATACAAACATGATAGGAGCATTACAGGAGAAATATGAGGGAGTTAGAGAGTGGTACACTTTTGTACTGACACATAAAATATACTTATTTTCATAGCACACAGGAAGACAGAATTAGGAACAGGAGAGAGAGTTTTTATAAAGAAGAGAAGTGAGAGACAGAATGGTATGTCCATTGCAGTAGTTGTCAATAAGTGGATATTGAGAATGAAGTTTACTTAGGTGATCTTCTCTCAATTCCTGCTTTATAGGATTGCCAAACTTGGTTAAAAAAGTCACCAAGTTTAAAAAGAAAACCATTATTTATTTGTGAACAATTATATATCAGAAGGTTGAAGCTTTGTGTGTGTGTGTGTGTGTGTATGTGTGTATGTATGTGTGTGTATGTGTGTGTGTGTATGTGTGTGTGTGTGTGTGTGTGTGTAACAGTCTTGCAGTGAGTGCTCTAAGATGGGTAAGTCCAGAACAGAGAAGTGGACAACAATGTCAATGAAATTCCCAAACAAAATATTGAAGATGCAATGTCTATATGATCTGACAAAATAGTACAGTCTTCAAAAAATTGTATTGGAAAATCAAGTAAACAGAAGACTCTGAATGCTACTGTCTGCCACCGAGATCACTGATGACTTGTGTCTCCTTTGTTATGTTCTTGTCATGTGGTTTCCTAGGCTACTTGACATAGTAACAGGGAGCTAACACTCTCCAAAGGCTCCTTTATCCTGCCTTGAATCATTATGGTAGTCCCTTAAGTCAAAATCCTCATTCTATCAGAATTGCATTCCAAACTTCTTTCACTACTGGCCTAACAATATACATGCTCTCTGGAAAGGTATTTCTAAGAAGGAGAAAATGGGGAAAATTGGAGTGGGGCTTTACTTGGAAACTGGGAGTGAAGGTCAATACAGAGAGGAAGGGAGGAAGGTAAAACAGCAATAAGAATATCTGAAAAAGTCATAAAGAATCATATCATTATAATTTTACTTAAAATTATGTATAATGTATCTAATTCTGTATGTATACATGCATATATAGTTTAAATAAAAATTTCCCATCTGGAATGATAATTCTCTCCCCGCAAACCATAGATTTTCTAACCAACACTTCAATCTTAGGCATGAAAAGCCCCATTTCTAATTGTTGGTCAGGGAATGTCAAGGGATTCCCAAAACAGTATAGCCTATCACTGTTGCCCTTGTTTGCCTGCCAGATGTGAAAGGCAAGTCCCTATTGCTGAAGACACCACTTTGGACACAGGGCCCAGAGGCTCCCAAACTGAATCTGACCTGAAAGCTTCCTCCCCAAGAACTAGCTTTCATGGTACCAGAAGGTGCCATGTAAGCTTCCTTCCAAAGGAGGGAAACACTGAAAGTCCTACCCAGTCATGACACTTATGCACTACCAATGACCAGCATGACAGGATAACCGTAAGGGTGCTGTAGTGGCAATGCTTCCTGGTACTAACCAATGCCTCTGTAATTGTACTTACAATCCACCCAAAAAGATGGAAATCATGCCTGATATCAGAAAGCTAGACAACTTGCCAGGCCTAAAGGTCATGGATCTTGGATGAGAAGTTACAACAACCACCACTTTAATTCCAAACTCCATTCTAAATAGTTGACCTTATACTCATAGATAAGTATAGCTCTAACCCCTGATAAAAGAACTATTTCTTTTCTTTTTTATTATTTATTTTATTTCTTGATATAATAATATAATTACATCATTTCCTCATTACCTTTCCTCTCTCCAAACCTTCCCATACATATACCATCTGTGCTCTCTTTTAAATTCATGGCCTTTTTAAATTTTTTTAATTAATGTTGTTGAGTGTGTATACATGTTTCTAAAAACATAAATGAAACCCTTTTAGTCTCTATAATATTACTTGTATGTGCATGTTTTTAGGGTTGAGCATTTATTGTACTCTTTATTTCAAAAAATAAAATAATTATTTAAAAACAACCACTGAGAATTCTCACTTAAGAATTTGTACAGTAGATAAATTTATTGTTATAATACAAAATTTCCAAATAAACTTAACCACAAAATATTTCTTTACTATTGTCATTTCTCCAGTTAATAATTCTCTGAAATGAGTCATGCTTGACTAGGTCTTTTGAAGAACAATGCTTAACGTCAGGTCCAAGTCTAAGATTGAGTGAAAGAGAAAATGAAGCAGACCTATGATGCAATGTAACATGAACCAGGAAAAGGTTTTTTATTTTTCACCTTCCACATACTCTTTTTCTTTGGTGAAGGATTACCCAGGTAGCACTAACCCCTTAATCTTCAGATTGCAATAGCTGTCCTTCAATAGCCATTAGAGATAGTAGGTTTAAGTTCCACAGTGGAAAACTAATGTGGGGACAGTGAGCAGTGAGTTCTCAAGAGCAGGTCCATCCTGTTCATTGTTGAAGGCCATTTGAACCCAAGTCTCAGTGTAGACTCTAGTATGTTCCTGTAACTTGGCAAGGTGGGAACAGTTGTGGTGTGGAGTGATGAGGAAGTGAGATTGAATGAATCAAAGAAAGCACACGACCTCACCTTAGAGATCTAACAAATTTGAATTCTATTTTTACAAAGTCATCCTTTCAGGGTGTCTCTGATGATGTTTAAACAACTAAGACTGGATCTTTTGGTCCATCACTCCTTTGGTTGCTCTTCTATTTCTTTATGTACTTTCAGAGGCTCTTCTGAGCTGACTTTATGCCCAAGGTATTGTTGGAATAGTCAACATTTTAAAATAGGAAGTGCTTCTGTTCCTGGGGGTAGAGCCTGAACTGCTTTCAGTGGCTTAACATCCATCCTCTCCTTGACAAACCTCTACATTGTTTCTTTCCATATAATAAATGCTTACCCATCCTAGAGTTGAAGAGCTAAATGTTCATAATCTAAGAAAAGCACTAGACATGTCTCTCAAAAATGTGCTACAGCGTGTGGAGTCCATTGCTTTAATAAAATATCCTAACCCTGTATCTTAAATCAATATGCTTTCAAATTTTGGATGTTTGTAGGTTTTCAAACTACACTATCTATATTTGAATTTCAGAGCAGAGTACATGAACTTGTGATTAATTGGGGAAGGGATCGCTCAATAGATTTAGTTGTTCTTTTTCTTAGAGTTAGGTGACAAATACTAGCATTTTGCCTTCATTATGTTCTTGTTCTTGTGTGTTTATAATATCAATATTATGTTTGATTTCTAAACTCTTACTAGACATCTTTATTTATTTATGTAAATGTTCATTTACTTAGAAACAGGTAACCTATCTTTAGATCAACTTACTGAGGTATAGCAGAATTCAATACACTGAAATACCCTGAAGAGAATGAGAAGGTGAGGTAAGGCTGTAAATCACTCAGCACTAAGGAACATTTCTATGTGTTGTATGTGATGAATATACCTTATATATACCCTAGTATAAGTGTGTTACTGAGTCCTTTGTTAAAAATTAGCACAGCACAACACAATGTGTTATCTTAACATAAATATTATATATATATATATATATATATATTAGTATTTCCTTGGTATACTCAAATGGCCATCTTGCACAATCACATTGACAGCCATGGTTCTGAATTATGGTTCTGAATTATATCTTTCTGTGTCACACAGATGGTATGCTAAGGCACCATGTTCATCTTTCTGCTTCTGAGTAATAAGGTAAAAATAAAGATAGCTCACTCTTGTTAATGCTTTGGATAAATATTCCTCCTCTCTTTCAGTACCTAAAAGGAAGGGAGCACAACACAGAGCTAAATGAAAACTTATTAGTCTTAAGGTATTTAATGATTTTTGCATTAGATGGGATGGTGATCTAATTGTTAATTGAGATCAAACTGGCTATCTCTGGCTTCCTTCTCTAGACTAGCTTGTCCTTCTTCCCAATCCTAAAGAGCAGGATTTGTATGGCATACTAATATGCAACCTGCACCTGGTGTTTGGAGAACATGTCTCAGAGTTACTTGCAATGAAGTTCATAATTGCTAATGAAGGTAAAGAGCTCAAGATTGTACATTGCTTCTAGAATTTTCCATGGATCTGTAACTGCCAGGAGAGAGTACATCAAGAAAGTGACTCATTTTCCTCAGACAGAAGCAGCTTGGTGCATAAGCCAAGATGGGCTTGTGTCCCACTGCTCATGGACAACAGTGTATGGGACATGAGTGATGGCACCTTCTGGCAGGCAATGTTTTCATAGTTCACTGTACTTAATCTTCCTGTCTTGAGGAGGAAGAAGTAGGAAGTAGAGAGGATAAATCCAGATGTGTTCACTTTAAAACTGAGAGCTCATTTTAAAAGCCCTGTTATAGAAGTAGAAAGAGAGAGAATAACAATTACTCCCTTAAAAGCCTACCTAGCTGTCCTAATCAGTTTTCTATTGCTGTGAAGAGATTCCATGATGATGGCAAATCTTATAAAGGAAAACATTTAATTGGGGCTTGCCCACAGTTTAAGAGGTTTAGTACATTGTCACCATGGCTGGGAGCATGGCGGCACATGGGCAAACATGGTACTGGAGAAGTAGCTGAGAGTTCTACATCTGGGTCTGCAGGCAACAGGAAAAGAGAGACTCTGGGCTTGGAATGGGGATTTCAAAACTTCAAAGTCCACCCCTAGTGACACACTTCCTCCACAAGGCCACACCTCCAAATCCTTTCAAATAATGCCACACCCTGATGACTAAGCATTCAAATCTGTGAGTCTGTGGCAGTCATTCTCACTGAAACATCAACACCTGTAAAACTGGTAAAATGACATAAAGTACATGTGGAAAGCTCCTAACCAGGACTATGTACATAATAGGTGTTCTAAAAAATTAGTTTTAAAAATTCTAACAGTCCTTGAACTAATTATTTGAATTATGATGGCAATATGTTGCAGGCAATTGCTAATAATGGCAGCTTTTTCAACATGTGCCTTAGTTACTCTTTATATATTACTGTTATTATTAAGTACCTAACAAGGTTTGTTGACATAGAACAATGTGCTTCCTTGAATTGAAAATAGGCAGTAATTCAATAGAAAAATGTATATGCAGTGTAGAACCCCTTAAGTTGAATTACATTATTAAATATAGTACTTATAGTACTCTTGATGTAAGCTTTTTTTTTTTTTTAAAAGCATTAGAGGAATCCAACAAACAAAGTCTTTATTTTTGCAAAGGGTGTTTTTTGTTCAGTGCTGCAATATTTATGTTTGGCACTGATCACTCCAGGAGAAAATATAGGCTGTATATCTTTTATGTGCTTGATAGTTCAGGATCACTGATACCCAAGCACTTACTACACCCACAGATTTGTGTTACAATACTTACATGCTGAAAAGGGATTTTTGCCAACTAAAAGCAAGCAAAGTCTAATTTTGTAATTGCTATATGCTATAAGATTCTATTTAGTATGTGAAGTACCTAAATGATCTGTCATTAGTAAATGACATAACATAGTCTGTTTTACACAATAGAATGACTTTCCAGAATTTGTTTCATTTCAACCCAAATGGTAACTTGAAAAGTCTTATTCTTTTTGCTGTATAACATGGAGCTAAGTGGAAATCTGTTAGGGATGACTGTTTTTCCTAAGATATAATGGTTCATACACTATATAAGATGATGATGATGATGGTGATGATGATGATGATGATGATGATGATGATGATGTGATTTTTAATTGAGATCAAACTAGCTGCCAGGTATTAAATTTACTTTCAAAGCAATCAGAAGCAAATTCATCAGTTCTCCTACACATATTTAGAACAAATGGATTCTGACTCCATTATTTCAATTAATGTTTTGCCTACAGTTTTGAAGCATTTCTTTTCTTGAGGGATTCTAATAGTTCATTCAACTATTAAAATGATAATAGTGAAGGTCAAACTGGGGAGATGGTTCAATAGGTAAAGTGCTTTCTGGGTAAGCATGACACACTGAATCCAACCACCAGTATCTAAAAAAAAAAAAAAAGCCAGCACTGGGGACGTGGAGAAAAGCAGGTCCCTGGGCATTGCTGGTCAACCAGACGAATCTACATGGTGAGCTCCAGGCCAGTGAAAAACTATGTTTCAAACACAGGATGGATTGACATTAAGGAATAACACCTGAGGTGACTTCAGGACTCTCTACAAATATGCACATTCACCTAATAAAATGTGTTTGTACTCCCACATATGCACGTATTAACATACACACACATAATTGAACCTAAATTATAGTGAAGATTAATTCTGTAATATATTAACTTTCAAGCACTATGTTATAAATAGCCAAAGATAAAGATTTGGATTGGAAAGAGTCAGTGCTATTGATTACTTTTAAGACTACAAATGAAAATTGCACAGATGAGACTAGTATTCAAGGGCCTTTGACTCTACATCAGAGTCTGAGGAAGGAAATAGGATAGTGAGTATATAAAATGGAAGGTTGTCTGAAATGAAGATGAGTGTATTTCACAGCTTGCTCTTTCTCTTTCAGCCTGTGCTAGCATTTATTGTGTTATGCCTGTACCCCCCCCCCCCCCCCCCGAGACCATTAGGAGTCTGAGTTAATCTGCAAAAGCAAAGAGCCTTTATTGCAAGTTCGAGCTTGGGCTCTCCATCCATTCCGACACAGGGGTTGAACCAGGGAGAACCTCGAGCTCAATTGAGGCAAAGTTTTCAAGGAGTAAAGAATGGGGTGGGGGGGG
>CABHPH010148533.1:4365-27904 GCA_902168325.1 Peromyscus nudipes
ACACACACACACACACACACACACACACACTTTATTAATGAAGGGAAACCACAGAATCAGGTGGTCAGGATTCAACGAGGATTGAATCTTCCTCGCTCTTCCATATTTTAAGTCTTTCTAAGGGAACATCACATCTTGGTTTGCAGGAAGAAGAATTGAGATTTCATTGTCTGCTTCATTTGATTTCCTGATGGACTGCTCTAGTCATGGCTCTTCAACTTTATACACCACCTGTTTCTGAGAACACATTATGTTTGATAGAATCCATTTATTTAGGTTTTTGTATCCTTGAATAGATTTTAATCTTCCCATAGAATGGAGATACAAGTCTTTGTCCTAGAACACAATTATAAATGCCAAACAAGGGCTATTTGTATTGAGTTTATAGCTATACTTTTTGAACAATATGTGACGCGTCTAATTTTTGAGACTGAATGTGCTGCCAGCTGATATTTCAAAGATTCTTTTGCATATCTTATCTGTTCTTCATATGGCTGGTCTCTGTGGAACATCCAGAGTGTAGAGAGCTCTGTGTTCAGCTTTCTTAGATCTCTCACAGAAAGATCAGGATCTCTACAAAATGTAACCCTTTGCTAGAATCCTTCTGAGCTGTCAGATGTTGTTTGCCAATAAAAGTTAACTTTGAGCCAGGTGGGGGTGGCACATGATTTAATCCCTGCACTCAGTAGGCAGAGGAAGGTGGATCTCTGTGAGTTTGAGGATAGCCTGGTCTACAGAGTGAGTTCCAGGACAGCCAAGGTTATACAAAGAAACCCTATCTTGAAAAAAAAACCCCCCAAAACCCCCCAAAAACCAAACCAACCCCCCCACACCGAACAAACAAACTCTGCCAAACCAAAACCAAACTCAAACAAATAAACTCACAAAAAACTAGCTTTGCTTTCCAGCTTTCCCTGATTTCCCCTCCTTGTCAGGATGTTAGTTTGTAGCCTAAATTTACTGAACTGGATTCGTTTTGATCACTCTGAAGACATTATGGGTATGTAACACACACGCTGGAATAGATTAGCAAATAGTAAGCCTTGCCAAAAGCTATTGCCTTCCAACTATAACTCGGATGTTAGAGAATGTGAAGATGTGGAGGGGAGAGAGAATGACTCAACATGGGACTCATTGGTGGGGATTAATTCCACGGAGAAGCACTCCTCAAAAACGCTGGGACATGCTCTAGTTTCCTCCTCTCTTCGAATCATTTGGAACAGGTATGAGTTTGTCAGAGTTTTGTATTTGATCTGACATGAGAAAACAAACCAGTATAGAGAATGGACCCAAGGGCTGACATGGAAAAGGGACTCTGGCTTTTTAAAAAAATGCTATTTTGGGCTTTCTGGCTAGCACCAGGAAGCAGAGTGTCACAGTGACCACATCACCACTACAGGACAACGTGTCTCTAATGTGGTTGTATCATTAAGCTGGCCTGCTCGGTTCTTTGAAATTGTACAATGCTGTCATTCTCATAGTCTAAAAAGAAAGGAGTGCATGTTCATTTCTGCATCCCATGGGCGAGGCACAGAGCTTACTTACTACGTTGAATGAAGAACACAATGTAGGTAGCACTCCCTGGATGTATGCCCTTCCTCCATCTGCTTCGAAATTTCTGTTTGCTTAGGCCATGGGCTGCAATGGTGAATAAGACATGTGTTTTGCCTCGAGGGAAATGAGCACTCCATTACAGGTTCACCTTGAGTGTGTTCACCGTGGGGACATGGAGAGGGGCAGAACTAGAGCAGGAGGTAGTATCTGCTATCTTAAATTATTTACCTCTAAGATTGAGACCTAAAGTTCAGATAACCCATAAATAGACCCACACAACACCTGGTTTTTGATAAAGATGAATAAGGGTTAGTTTTTTCAAAAACAGTGCTGGGGATCTTAGTGATAGCACTAAGAGCACAATTCATAGAATCATAAATTAGTCCTTATAAAAATTAAAAAAACGTTTATACTGCAGAATATTGCAAGAGTGTAAAACAAAGTAAAGACCAGGGAAAATATTTGCAAACCATCTCTCTGACAAAGGACTGGCATCTAAAATGTATAAAGAATTTTCAAAACTTGGCTGTTAGGGGCAGTCCAACTAGAAATTGGAAAAGATGAGGTGGATGTTGGGGTGGGCCAAGTCACAGTCCCGGTCGTGGGCCTGGGTGTCAGCTGGACTGGTCAGCCTGCCGGCTTTCTTCCGTTGCCACATCTCCCTCTCACTCCACCCCCTCCCCTCATTGCTCTCGACACTCAGCACTGCCTTGGCTAGCCCATCCAATGCGGCCTGTTCTGCTCTCAGGCCCTCGGTCTGACTCACCCACACTCACATCACCAGCGCCAGCTCCACTGCCCTGCCTCAGCGAGGTGCCAGGTCCTCTCTCTGAACTGCTGTAGGGGGCAGACAGGGGTGGGTGGTCAGCTCTCCTGCTCTCATACCCCCAGGGCTGGCTCATTTGTGCCCCTGACAACTAGGTTAGCTCTAGTGCGGTGCCCTGGCAGGTTGCAGGGTCCGCTCCCTGTGTGCTGCAGCTGGTGAAGAGCAGGGCTAGTTCTCAGAGGATCATGATGCCTGGATCAGCTCTCTCATCTGCCACAGGTAGCAAGTGGTGGGTTGGGGAAGGCATCTTTCCCTCATCCATACCACCACAGGGCGGCAGAGACAGCTCTCCTACTTGTGTGCCCTCAGCGTTGGCTCTTCTGTGACACCGCCAACAGGGTCAGCTCTAGTGTACTGCCCAGGCTTGACTGACCCACGGCCTGTTTTCCTGGGTGCTGTAGCAGATCCACCTCATCTATGAACTGTTACAGCATGTGGAGGGGACAAACCTACAGATCCAGAACTGCAGGATCTCCATGACACAGGACAATAGCGGGAAGTCCCTAGGGGAGCTCAGGTGAGGGCCCATTGTCCATGGTGTGACAGAGGACAGAGGCCTCCAAACAGAGGGATGATTCATGGCAATGAACACTTGCAAATGAGGTGAAAGGACCGAAGAGTGAAATGTGTGAGTGTGACTCACCGGGCCACACCACAGCTTTCACAACCAATACAACGAGATTCCTTTTTTTTTTTCCTTTCTTCTTTCTTGTTCTGCTTTGTTTGTTTGGCCTGGTTTTTGGTTTTTCTTTTAAATTTTGTTTTGCTTTGGGAGGGAGGTTGCAAGGGCTGAAGACAAATGGAGGGGGAGATGAGCAGGATTGGGATGCATGGTGTGAAAACCACAAAGAATCAATAAAAATTAATAAAAAATTAGAAAAGACAAGTTATTTTACTGAAGAGGATATATAGATGACAAATTAGCATCAGGGGCTGGTGAGATAACTCAGGAGTTAAGATCACTCACTGCTTACTCAGAGCCCTGCTTTCCAGCACCCATGTTAGGTAGTTCACAACTGCCTGTACCTCCAGCTGCAGGGACTCTGACAACCTCATGTGGTTTCCATGGACAATTGCATACATGTTCTCTCTCTCTCTCTCTCTCTCTCTCTCTCTCTCTCTCTCTCTCTTTCTCTCTCTCAGATAACAAAGCACATCTAAATAAAAAAAGACATCCAGCATCATTAACTGTTGAGGAAATTCAAACTATAGTGAGATATTACCAGACACCTAGGAGAATGGCTAAAGTGAAAAGTAGTGACTATAGCAAGGGTGGTAAGACAAAGGGAGCCTGAACCTGTCATTTATACTTTGTTGGTAGGCATGTAAAAAGTTACAGCCACTCTGGAAACCAGCTTAACACTTTCTTAGAAAACTAAACATGTAACTAGCATACAATCCAGAAACTATATCCTTGTATATAAATCCTTGAGGAAATGAAATTTATGTCTGTGAAAACCTGTGCATGGATGTTCTGAGCATCTTTATTCATAATAGCTCTAAACAAATTAGCTGAGATGTTCTTCAATGAATGAATGGTTAAACAAACTGTTACATATCCACCATGGAATACCATTCAACAAGAAAATAGCAATGATCTATTTGTGCGGACAGTGATGTAGTAGAGAAAGTCTCCAGGGAGACTTAATGATTAAAAGCCAGTCCAAAAAGCTTACATGATTTATGATTCTTTTTATACATCTTTAAAAATTGACTAGAAATGGAGAATAGATTAGTGATTGTTGGGGGTTGCAGGGGAGAGGAAGTAAGTAGGTCTATTTGTTCAGAGACAATATAAAGGATGCTTGTGGTTATAGAATGTTTCACCTCTTGACATTGATAATAGTTACACAAGTTCATGCCTGTGGCAAAATTCCACAAAACATCTGTACACACACACACACACACACACACACACACACACACCTACATTCAAATTTTAAAAGCTAGGGAAATCTAAGTAAGATGGGTGCCTTGTATCAGTGTCCATGTCCTAATGGTGATATTGTTCCATAAGATGTTATCATGGGTGGGGTAATTGAGTCAGGGATACATGTGATAGCTCTATGACACTTTTTTACAATGTAAATCTGTAATTATCTTAAAAGTTTAATTAAGAAATTTAGTTAACTGCTTACAGGGTTATGTAGAGTTTATGTTTGCATAAATTTCATAATTAAAATGATGCACTAAATCATGACTGCAAACTGCAGTGGTGCTTCTGGCGTTGTAGTTGATGAATTCTCATTAACCTGCTGTAGGACAAAGGACTCATTACCCAAAAGCACATCAGTGGCTTTCAAATAAGATAGACTGAAACTTCAGGTTTGAACTGTTTGCTATGCAGATGGAAATTCTGACTCACAAACAAACAACCCATCCAAAAAATAAAAAAAAGAAAGAATGAAAAGAAAAATATGACCCTGTAAACAGAACCTATTTGTGTATTTGTCTATAAACTTGGGCCCACCTCACATAGAATGCTGTGTGAATGCAGATAAAAGTTGCTGCCCTATCGGGCACATGTGTGAAGACAACCTTTGATGAGCACATGCATGAAGACAGCCTTTGTGTTTTGTAGCATCAATCACCTTTCTGTGAAAAGAAATACTATGTAAAAGCAATAAATCAAGAATACTTTTGTCAATTTCAAATAAAATAGGCAAAGCAAAGAAAATCCCTTGAAACAAAGAGGAAGCTTATATAATAATAAAAGGGTAAGTCCACTGAAAACTTACAACTGACCTGAATGTTTATGCATCTACCAATAGAAATAAAAAATATATGAAGCAAAACTTGACATACATGAAATGAAAAACAAACTAGTCTGGATTCACCACTTGGGCCTTAACCATTTCACTCTCACTGATTTATACAATTTCTAGATTGAAATTCATTAGAGATAATAGAATAATTAAATACCATCAACCAATAGGGTCTAAGTGACATGTAAAAAGTTTCACAGACACACGTATTTTTCAAGTTCTTTGGAACATTCACTAATATGGAACATATTCCAGGCTATTCTATTCATCAAATTGCAGGAAATGTAAAACAATTGAAATTATATAGAATGTGTTAACTGACCACAATGGTGTTGAAATAGAAATCAACAATAGAAAAATGACAAGACAGTCTCCTAGCATTCAGAAATTAAAGAACACACTTGTAGTGCATGCATCAAAGAAAAGGTCTAAAAGAAAACACAAGGAAGGTAATGGAAACATAGCATTTTGAGATACATGCGATGCAGCTAAGGTACTGCTGACAGGGAAATTTACAGGACATTTAGTATTTACATGTATTTGGAGTGGCTCTAAAATTTCTACATTAGAAAGGAAGAAAGTATCAACTTAATAATAAAGTTCTTTTTCTTAGAACCTAGAAAAGGTGGGATTGGGAATGTTTCTCTGGCTAGGTCACTAGTAAGTGTAAAGCCCTGGATGTGAGCCTCAGCATTTCAAAAACAATCAACCAATCAACTAACTAGCCAACCAACCAACTAACAGCTGATCAATCAACCAACCAACTGGCCAAGAAACCAACCAAACAATTAGCTGGCCAACCAGCAAACCAATCTGCCAAAAAAAAAAAAAACCCAAAAAACAAAAAACCACAACTAGCTGACCAACTGACCAGCCTTCTTCTGAACTAATCAACAAACCAGCTAACTAACTTGCCAATCAGCCAACCAATCAACCAACTAACTGCTCAACCAACCAACCAGCCAACCAACTTACTGGTCAAACTACCAACTAACCAGCCAAACAACCAACAAACCTACCAACTTACTTACTAACAAACCAGCCAACTAAAAGGCCAACCATCAAACCAACCAATCACAAGGAAAATAAAAGAAAATCCAAAACCAGGTAGAAGTGAAGGAATAAAGATTCGAGGAGAAATTGATGAAATTAAAAACAGAAAAATAGGAAATCAACAGAAGAAAACTTGGTCTTCAAAGAAAACCTGTAAGAATTAAGAACATCTTGGAAAGATTGAGAAAGAAAAAAAGAATAAAACAAAAGTCATGAACATCAGAAATAGGTCATCATCACAGAATCTGCTGTCATTCAGTAGACAAGGGAAACTGAACAGCTTTCCATTCATAAAACTAACACAGAAGAAATGTCTCTAGATAATTAGAAACTAGAAAAGCTCATCCAGGACACAAAAACAACCACCAGAAAAGTCCTATAATCATCTAAGAAAATAAACCTGTGACTAAAAATTTCCCTAAAAAAACCAAAAAACAACAACAAAAAACCCCTTGGGACACACCCCCAACACCTCAGTGAGGTTGGCTCTCCTGTTTGAATCCTGTTTCCTGTCCTTCATGAAGTTTATTACAATTCATAATTGTGCACTGGCGTGATTAAATGATGTACTGACGAGAATTCATTGTGCATCACCAGCATAAAGTCTGATTCCTCAGAGTAATTTCATTAACAGTAGTTAAATAAATGAACAATATCTTTAGCTGAGAGAAATCCATTTGAGAAAGGTTTCTTGATCTTTTTTTAGACATTGTAAGTCAAGGCAGAGTGATTAAGCCATTTGACTAAGATCATCTTGAGAAATAACTGTAAGAGTCCAGGGTTATATCCCAAGTCTGTCCAATCCTAAACCTTTATTCCTTTTTCAAAGGCATATCACCTAACAATGGCAACCAAGTATTAATTAGTGCCTTTTGTTGTTTTATCTTCACCATCAACTTGCTTGGATTGGAATCTCCTAGGAGACATTCCTTTGGATGTATCTGTGAAGGTGTTTCCAGAGAGGTTTGAGTGACAAGGAAGGATCTACCCTGAATGTGGATAATATCAGCTGTAGGTTGGTATCTTAGATGGAATAAATAGGGGAAAAGAAGGGTGTTATCAGAGTGCCCCCACTCATTTGTCATTGCTTTGTGACTCAGGATGCCATGTGACCTCTACCTCACACTCCTCCACTGTGCCTTCCTGCCACTAAGGGCTGTATCCTTCTTAAACGGTTTCAGAAGAAAGTCCTTTTTCTTTTAAGTTACTTCTTTATGTATTTTATCCTAGCAACAAGAAGTTCCTGGGAATCCACAAGGATGACCCCAGATTAGACTACTAGCAATAGTGGAGAGGGTGCCTTAACTGGCTTACCCCAGTAATCAAGTCAGTGAATACCCTAACTGTCATCATAGAGCCCTCATCCAGTAACTGATGGAAGCAGATGCAGAGATCTACAGCTAAGCACCAGGGTGGGTTCCGAAAGTCTAGTCGAAGACTCAGAAGAGCAAGGGGCATCAAGATCATGATGGGGAAACCTACAGAGACCACCAAACCAAACTAGTGGGAACTTATGAACTTTAGACAAACAGCCTTGGAGCCTCCATGGGACTGGACTAGGCCCTCTGCATAATCGAGACAGCTGTGTAGCTTGACCTGCTTAAGGGGCCCCTTGGCAGTGGGATCAGGATCCATCCCTGGTGCATGAGCTGGCTTTTTGGAGCCAACTACCTATGGTGGGACACCTTGTACAGTCTTGATGCAGGGGGAGTGGCTTGGACCTGCCTCTACTGAATGGACCAGGCTCTGCTGACTTTCCATGGGAGGCCTTACCTTGTCAAAGGAAGGAATAGGGGTTGTGTTGGCGGGCGCAGGGGAGGGGGGAGGCTGGCAAGCAGGAGGAGGGAAGAGAGGGGGAATCTGTGGTTGGCATGTAAAATAAATAAAAAATTTCTTAAAAACAAAAAGAACTGCCCATCATACCAAAGGGGAGATCTCTGGCAGAAAAAAAAAATTGAAAGTTTGGACTATTCCGAGATAATTTAAAGGGCCAGCAATGGGGTGCTTTGTTTATGAAATAACATTCCCTCCATTAAAATTACTCCTTCAGAACTTAAATAATTCTGTCAATAATAATTCAAAGTAAATTTGGAAGTAAATCAAATTTCCCACTAGAACAAGCCATGGTCTATTTGATCTCAGACCTTAACCATTATACTCTTAATTATTAACATCCTCAAAGGTGCAGATATTTAATTACTTAGCAACTTGGTGTATATTGGGCAGACGCTACAGGTCAATAAGTGTTCAATAATGCTGTGAACTAAATTTTGTTTGTAATCAGGTAGAAAGCAAAAGTATCTTAAAGTGAATGTTAGAGAAATTGTGAGTATTAAGTTAATCCATTTGATTCAGAGTAATCTGATAATGAGAGAAATTTTAAAATGGCAAAGATGTTATGGAGGTAGAGGCTGGTGTTGGAGGCCACCTCAAGCCTGAGGAGATGGCTCCATAGATACAGTGCTTGCTGCACAGACATGAGGACCTTGGTTTGGATCCCCAGAACCTGCCTGCACAGCCAGACAGGGTAGTGTGGATTTACTGCAATCCCAGTGCTCAAATAGTGTGATGGGAGGCTGAGACGGGGAAGCTAGAACTTCATGAGCCAGCCAGCCTGGTATATGCAGGAATAAACAAGAGATCCCGTCTCAGACAAGGCAGAAGGAGACTGACACTTGATGCTGTCCTCTGACTGCCACATGCATGCTGAGGTATGATTAAAACGTTCCACATCAAGTATGACTTGAAAAAGTTTTACTTATCCCCTCTCTCTTTGTAATTGGTATATCTTAGAGAGGACTGCTCTTTACTCCACCCCCACCGCCCCCATAGGTTTTAGCTTCTTCTGATGGGCCATTCTCAAATGAGGAATACCCTAGCTTCATGGATGAGGCAGCCAGATTCACAGGAAATTGAAAATACAGTGGATCCATCTGAGAGGCCCCAAGAATATAAAGTAGGACACTTCACCCATAGTGGCTCAAGGCCAGGGGAGTATCCAACAAGAACTGTCCCTGAGCCAAAGTAAGGTGGAATTAGAAAGGTCTGCTTGCTTTACCATGTTTTCATTCTTTAAGGACAAGGAGGTTTGGCAGGCTATATTTTCTGAGAAAGCCCCATATATGTCATTTGCCTCCTTGCAAGCTTTGGAAGGGGCTTTCCCTGCCGCCTCTTCATGAGCAGGATGCTGGGCTGACTGCTCTCGAGGTGGCAATGATGAGAGCCTCTGTGAGTGGAGTTCAAGTAGACCAGTGCACAGGACCTGAGTCCAGACTTAGGTGCCATGTCACATCTAGAGACAGTACTTCGCAGTGTTTCCCCAGCTCTCTAGATCTGACTTTTAGTCCACCCCCTCTTCCATTATGTTCTCTGTACCTTGGGCTGTGGATGTGGGTGGAGGGTTGTTATAGATGTCCTATTAGGACTGAGCTCTCATAGTCCCTTATTCTTAGCACTTAGACAAGTCATAACACGTCTCTGTATTATCTGCAAAAAGAAGCTTCTCTGATCAAGGCTGAAAGCAGCACACATTTCTGGAATGAGTTGCTGACACAGCTGTGCTGAGTTAAAAGGTAGTGTTCTCAGATCCTTCACTCTCTAGCAAGTTCAACATGGAGCTGTGTGGAAGGGAGAATGGGAACCTTGATACCGGCACCTTAGGGTTGTGGGTTTTTGGTTTTGGAGAGGGAGGTTGTAACCTGTGCATTCCAGCTTGGTCTCTTTTTGGTCCTTTATGTCTGGGCTTCCCTTGCAGCTTCAACTGCTCTCTCCCGAGCAGCTCCTTACCTTTAAAAAATTTATTTTAAAGAAGCACTTTACTGATTTTTAGTGATCATGTTTATTTCTCATGCATCAAAACCAGTAAAGCCTGTCATTTAAAAGGTAATTATGTCTAGCTTCCCATTGGGAGCTACTTGTAAACCATAACACAACAATAACGCAGTACTGGGGCTGGAATCCTTTACTTTTCCTATAATACTATTCCTATAGTAGCATGGATATTACAAACACCATTACAAAAACCTAATAAAAGCATCATGAACATATAATTCTTGTTTTATAAAATTTTCTACCTTGCAAAGCTTTTAAGAAGCAGAACATTAAAATATGTTAATGCACATGATAGATCTAAATTTCCCTTGGGGAGAAGTGACTTTAACTGCCATTTCAGATTTTACATTTTTGCTCTAAACCAGTGATTTCATTTAAATAAAAAGATCTTATTTTCTATGATGAAAATTCAGCTGCTTCGTGTAACCCTGAAGCGTCTTGATTTATTATTGACTGTATCTCTTTCAAGGAGGATATTTTTCTCAAAGACATGCAGGAATCCTTATATTTCTTACTCTTTGGCATTTTCTATTAATCTCACCATATCTGTGTTCATGCTAGTTGGATAAAAAATTAGAAAATTGTAGTGGTTACATATTTGGATAAATACAATTGTAGGAATCAATGTATTCTGCTCACCTGAATGAGCCTGTCTACTGTTTGCCATCAGCTGTGTTAATGGATGCTTTGAAGCTTAAGAAGCATCTTTAATGGGCAAAATGAAGGATATTGTAACAGTTATTTTTCATTTGCCTCTAAAATATGTAGTTTGTCAATATGCATTTTAATAATTGTCTTAGTAAAGTATGTAAGAAAAATATTTCGTTTATATTTGTTCCAAAGAAATAGCTTATGTTCATTCATATAGGCACATATACATATAACTAAATTTTTACATGTATATACACTTGAAGATATATATATATATATATATGTACACACACACACACACACACAGACATATTGTTGTGTGATTTTTCCTGGGGCTATATGAACAAATGTCTGTTTACTGAGGAAGGGTGTCAATGATAGATCAAAGAAATGATTTCACCCAAGCCTACACTGGTGAATCAGTGAGTTCATTTGGATTACTGTTGAGAGCAGGGAGAAGGGGTTCCTTACAGGAGCATGGCTGACTCAAAGGCATCTAGCTGCTTCAGAGAAAAGTTCACAGCAACATGAGAGATGACACATGAAAACTGCATTCTTAGAGCTTCCTGCAAAGCTTGAAGCCCCATCATAGAACTGGGTCCCCACAGACATTTGATTATTACTTTTATAATTCTGGGGAGGGGCCTCAGGAGACTGGAAGATTTCTAAACTTCCTGAACTTACTAAGTTTCAGGACCTTCCTGAGTCTTATGATCTTCCTTTTTCCCTTTAGGAGGAAATGTTTCAGCTCAAAAGAAATAGCAATATAACACATAGCAAAGTGTAGCTTTAGTTTATATATAGTTTTAATTTACATATTCAATTATAGTTCTTGTATACTTATAATAATATATATCTATAAAATTTACCTATATTTATAATATGTATTCATAGAATTGTAGTTGTAGCTCACACGTTGTATAAAACTACTTTAGAAACTATTCCTGTCAGAACATTCAGGTACAGACACACAGCCAATGGTTTATAAATAATGTAATAGAGAATTTTATTTGAAAAATTGTATACCAGCTGACCTAAAAGACACAGATAAATGTTTCCTGCTTTAAGAAAGTTGAACTGAGAGAGATGAATTATCCAAGCTAATTGGAAAATGACTAATAGCAAGAGCTGTGTGCAGAAGGGAGGGATTCAAGTGTATCTGAATATTAGGAGAAGCCCTTTGAGAAGTTTTGAGGGAAGGAACAGTATTTACACAGGGATTGTGGGTTTCCAGTGAAAATCAGAATTTTAAAATGGGAGATTACCAATAGTAAAGACTTTTTGGTAAAATTCGACATGTAACATGTAGAAATTAGTAAACAAACAAACAAAGGTTAAAGTGTGTCAAAGAAAAGATGTGTATTGTAATTTTAATAAATAAGCTGAAATCATCCTATTTAGTTACAAATAAATTTTCTGTCTTATGTATATTTTTGATCTGAGGTATAATTTCTTAGCAATTTATAATTCTGTATCATTCATGCACTCCTCCTGACTCATGAGAACTGAGATTTCCACAGGTCCTCCTTTCTCTTCTTGTCCCTTCCTCACCTCTCCTTCCTCACCTCTCCTTCCTCACTTCTCCTTCCTCTTTGAATGGGGCAGAGTGGTATGGTGCCAGTGTGGCCAACCAGAGTCCCAGTAGAATAAAAGTTCTGGACTATTGGTATATACCATCAGCGTATTTTCAGTGGGATGAGGCAATCCATCAGGCTTTAGGTCTTCTAGCCACATTGCATGCTTACCCATGAATTTAACTTATACTGTTTATGAACTGGGCACAACTAGGTTTACAGAGACAGACTAAAATTAAGCTGAACTTGAACATGTATTAATGAAATGATCCTGGTTAGTTATTCATTGTAAACCTCACGGTATTAATCACAGCTAATATTCTATATCTTATATTTTTTTCTCCAATGTTTGCTTGACATTCATTACTATTTTCATATGGGGTTTAGTTTTTTTCTTTGGGGAGGGGAGTACCATATTTCAAATGTATAAACCCTGACTGCAGATTGCTTGCTAAAGCCACGACTCACAAAGACTTTACCAAATTGTGGATCAGTTTCAGTGCCATGATGATGAATGATACCAGCTATCTATTTTCTTTTCGTTTCTTTTTCTTTTTCTCCTTTGCTTTGCTTTGTTTTGTTTTTTCTAGACAGGGTTTCTCTATGTAGCTTTGGAGTCTGTCCTGGAACTAGCTCTGTAGACCAGATTGGCCTCGAGCTCACAGAGATCAGTCTGCCTCTGCCTCCTTAGTACTGGGATTAAAGGCATGTGCCACCACCACCTGGACCTATTTTATTTTCAAACTGAGTTCCTGGTTTCCCACTATTTGTAGCCCATTTTAGATGTGGTTCTTTGTTGGTTTATTACAGTATTTAAGGTAGATATGAATTCAATTTTAACTGTAAATATTTCTCTATGAATTTTTTTATTGTTGGATAGAAATTGGTTGGAGACAAGGAAATCAAACTGTTTAAAATGGAGAGATTAGGTCCTTGGGGACCTATGAACTACAAGGATTGAAGTGAATTTTTCAATATTTCTCATGCTTCAAATGAGACATTGAAAGACCTGATAAAACTGATGCACACATCTCACATCAGGGTTTGCCAGGCCTAGAGGGGGAAAAGCCTTCAAACTGCAGGAGTCTTGTGATTACACTTTCTTTACAGGTTCAATGGCAAGCCAGCTTTCAGCGCACTTGGTGGTGTCAGCTGAATCACTTTCCTAAGTACAACTGTCAGGTAGACCAGCTGTCAGCTTTTGTATCTGTGTAGTAGATGCTTAGTTTCATTTGTTATTGGGAGATTAGTGATTCTTGTCCCTAGTTTCATTTTATTACCCAGCTTAAAAAGTATATGATACATTGTTTTCAAGGGAGACAGAAGAGAAAAAGAAAAATTCCAGCAAATTGTTTTTCCCCAATAAGCTAAGTTGTCTGGAAAAAAATTGTTTCTGGGAAGGCAATATTTCTGTCTGCTTTTTCAATTTTTCCTGCACTTGCATTGCTTTTGACATATTCTTTCTAACATCAAAATGAAAGAAGTATTTGTGTGGCCAATCTTTCACAATGAAGAGGCAACTTTGCAGAGAAAAGTTAATGCATAAATTCAATGTTTTCATATAGTTCTTATTTTTGGAGGACTTTTTGAATTAAAAACATAGTAATATCTGACATCATTATCCTAACTCCTTTACACACATTATATAAATGAACCCTATATTTAACCTGTCCCACATAGTGGCTATTATTTTTTACTCATACAAGATCACTCAGGAAGAGATCATTTTTGCTTATTTTCATAATATATTATTATATTGTTTTTTATTCTGTGGCAATCTATCAACTTTGTAATAAGTATTCATAAGTAAATGGAATAAATGTTCAACATACTAATATTAATCAATATTGAAAAAATGTTCAAATAATTTTCAGGTTGAAGCTACAGAGTGAAATGTCTCGTAGACATTTATGAAGTCAATGGATTTTAACTGTATAAGATTTAGATTATTCTAATTTTTCTGGAGTAGCTTATTGTTACTCTGATTTCCCCCCACCTCTTTCAGTTTTCTCAGAGAGATCACAGTAGTGTTAAGGTTTCTCTCCTGGGTAAGTATCATTTCCTGGCATCTTGTCAAATTCCATTCAAGTTACATCTTGTCAGTGACCCCACTCCTAAACATCACTCTGGGGACTCACTTGTTGGTGTCAGTTATTCTAAACTTCAAATTTTCTCTGTGTTAGTATGCATTAATGTGTCCTATTTTAGATATTAAACCTACAGTACAGTCCTGGGTAAGGGAATTATGCAGTTCCTCACATTGAACCAGTAAACAGAAACCAGGAAATCAAATGTGTTCATATGACAGTTTCTCTGTTGGTTTGAATAATGGTGACTGCTCCAAGCTCTCCCACAGTCCATTGACAATAAACATTCTATGACACACAAAGACCAGTAGCTGTCCACTTCAAAGCAAGGCACACACTACTTATGAAATTAAACATTAATAAGAAGTCTGTCAGATAATATATTTCACACACTAAAATTACAGAACAGAGAAAAATTTAAATGGATTTTTTGTTTCTTGAAAAATTTGAAAGGACTGCAAAGGGAATTTTGACCTAGGAAAGAATAGAAAGAGCATGAAATGGGCAAAGGGTGTAGCTGTGTCAACCAAGTGTCCAAGAACAAAACAACAAACCAAAACCAAAGAAAATGTGATAGGTCAGTCTGAAAAGTTAGACAACCAACTAATATGGATGACAGCAGTGAATTATGTTTTCCTGGAGACTTACATATAAAATAGTAAATGAAATATTTCTTTAGTAAATATGGAGGCATAGAGAAATATACCATGATGGCAAGAAGATATAAGTACTATTACCTAGCTATCCATCCATTCATTACATGTATGTACTCATGAATACATAATACAGGAATATAAGAAGTATTAAATAACAGGTTCATTCTATTAAATATCTTATTCTTTGGTTGAGGAAATTAAAAGTTACCAATAGCATAAGAGAGCCTTCAGTGGTATTTATGTAGACTGTGGGGTTCTGAGAAAAGGAAGGATGAACTGCGTGATTCAGGGGAAAGGCTTATGCACCAATAATCTGATTAGTTTGCTGAAAGAAAGTTTATTAAGAGTGAGATAAAAGGTTTGCTTCATAAACCGGGCGGTGGTGGCGCACGCCTTTAATCCCAGTACTCGGGAGGCAGAGGCAGGCACATCTCTGTGAGTTCGAGGCCAGCCTGGTCTACAAAGCAAGTTTCAGGAAAGGCGCAAAGCTACACAGAGAAAACCTGTCTCGAAAAACAAAACAAAACAAAACAAAACAAAACAAAACAAAACAAAAAACAAAAAAACAAAACAAAAAAAAAGAAAAAAAAAGAAAGGAGAATTAAGAGGTACAATTGACAAAACTCTAGAATGGATCATTCAGTAGTTTAAGTGAAAGATAAAATGAGAAAAAAATTTGTTGGCCCTTTTTTTTTTTCTGAGGGGGGAGCATTGTAGTCCAAAATGGAATCTTGCTCTTCACATAAAGCTTACTCTCTGTCTAGTAAGGTTCTGTCTTGTAACAGGTTTATCCACCATTTTCTCCAATACTGGTCAAAATCTGACCACATACTGATCATTGGAATTCAATACAGTAGAAGAGTGACTTGAATGGCTGATGATAGAAAGGTAAAGATCACTAAAGTAATGTGTGTGTTTTCATAGAACAGGACAGAAAGTTTAAAACTACGAGTCTCTGTGTCTCTAATGTTCTACTTTTAGGCTATAATTACCTTGGAAAGTTCCTTTGAGTCTTAGTGACTCCATTTCTGAAATAGAAATATTGCTGTTATTATTATTGCTACTACCTCAGATGATCATAATGAGGACAGGCAAAAGTTTGTCAACTATCTAAAGAGTACCCAAATACAATGACAGTAGTAAAAAAAAAAAAGGTCCATCTTTATTGAGCACTCACAATGCAGCAGCTGCTTTTCTAAGGATCCTACATACACAAATAAGTTTAATTCTTTTTTTTAAAGACTTATTTTTATTTTTAAAAATCATGCATATATGTGTGTATCTATAAGTAGACACACAAACATGTGAGTGTAGGCGATTGTAGAGTCCAGAAGATTGCATAGGATTCTCTGGAGCTGGAATTATAGGCTGCTGTGAGCTTTTTGGCATGGGTGCTTAAGATGAGCCATTTCTCTTGTCTCTAGTTTAATTCTTATAATGTATGACATTACTGTTTGTTCTGTTTTACAAGTGAGCAGAAGGAGATTTTTGTATGGTTATATAGCCATTAATGAGACACTGGTCCTAGAAGACCTGTAGGCAAGTGATGTTACAGTGACAGCAGCATTGGGCTGCCTGGATTCGTATGCCTTCTTCTCTCAACTAAGAGCCATGCTTTTTAGGAAAATTTATTGGAACTCCCTACGTCTGTGTTCATACTTCTTTATGTGTGTGAAAAAAAGATAGTGAGTATAGTGAGTGTAATCTACAATGTTCTTGTGGGAATGAAAATTTTAGTATGTGTGAACTTATTTACCATAATGTTTCATTCATTGTGGATTTTGAAAAACATTGTTTTTCTATGTATTTAATCCCAAGGTTCTTCTTTTTCCACCTTTGAAAGTTCTTGACTTATAGCCAGAGAGAAGTGACTCTCTTAGAAGGTTTCAACCTACGTGATTTTCAAATGTTCTGTTTCATTTTTCTTAATTTAATTACAGAACTTGGTTTATTAAAGTTCATGACTTCATTAGGGAAATATTTGAAAATTCATTGTTTAATCACTTAATTGTAAAACATGAATGAAACTTCTTAGTTAATTACAGTCAGTGGCTAAGAGTTTAATTATAATTTTATATGCCAGATTTACCCAAAGTCTTTTAGTGAGGGATTAAGTTAGGGACTTTTGGATAAGCAGGTCAGTAAGATGCTACTTTGGGCAATGCATGAAAGAAATTAGACAGTATTGAAGGAATTGCTTCACAATAGTTTGAAAATAGAGTGCTCATGGTTCTGCAAATATTTGAGATTATTCTGGGAAAATAATTTAGCTCCTTTGGGTTTTAGGTATTTTTGATCTCTCAAGTGGGATTTTAATAATCATTTTCAAAGGATGAGAGGGGTCAGATGAACTCGGCCCTCAGTTATGAGAGGGAAAAATGGCTGCCATTGTAATTCTAATAGGGATAAACAAAAATCAAATAAATATATGGAGGTCCAGCTACATAACCGCTTAATTTTTAAGGGAGGGGGAATTATATGTGAGATCATTTACTACAGTTCTTGATTCATGGTGGGTTTGTTAACTTGTTTTCTTATGTACTTGTCCAGTATTTTTTGTATTCATTCATATATTTGAAAGCACTGGCTCATGCTTAGCAAGGTAGTACATTATAATTTTGAGGGAAATATTGATTGTTAATTAAATTATGAGAAAAACCAATTATCAATATGGAAAAATGAAATTGGATGTTGTGGGATATTTGATCACACTGTGAAACCCAAGACTGTGTTAATAAAATCAACCTTCGATCAGGAGGTGGAGTCAGAAACTAGTTGGCAGGAACTAGCCATTGAGAGTACAGAGAAGCCAGGAAGATGGATAAAGAGACACACAGGAAGGAGTAGGGAGGCACTTGGAGTTTCTTGGTCTTTTTGGTTTGGGACAACTGGAGAGATTCTCTCTTGCTGGGTCTCTGGCAAAAAAGGAAGATTAGCTGGTTGCGTCTCAGCCTCTCTGAGCTAACAGGTTTTCACCCCAACATCTGACTTCTGAGTCTTTACTGGTAAATAGAACAATAGAGACTTAATTAAAAACTACTCTTGGTAGCAGTGGCAGAGCTGGGCCTGGCAAGACTGGAAGTCCCATCAGACCACTGCCCAAGTGTCAGGGAACTGACTGAAGGTCCACGGGTGTGTGTAGGGGGTGCAGATGGTATTTAAAATATCAGTAGACTTAGGTGCAGTTGCTAAGCCTATGGAAAAACAACAATTGGATTCTTATTTCCCAGAAAACAGAAAAAACAATTGCAGGTGTTGATTGTCTCAGATTTCAGTCTATTCAATTTTCAAATATTCTATTTCATTCTTAATTTAATTGTGATTTGAGGAGAAGAAGAGCATTGCAAATATATAAGCTAAACTTGATTTTTTTTAAGTGTCAAGGAGGAATAACAGTCATATTCTCCACAGATGTAGGAAACACACATGTGAACTGTGTTCAGAAGCATGTATGAAAATGTCTATGAGGAGGTTCATGGAGGATCAGACTTGTGTAATCTTTCTACTTTCATAAAGTGAAGGCAACTGTAACATAAGGCATGGAAGTTTTCATTTCCCAGAAATGGAGTTCAGAGGAGAGTGCTTTGTTAAGTAGTTGGTGAAAAGAAAGACTCTCCAGTCTCCTACTTATGAAGCTTCTAGTTTGTCTGAAAGCAGAAGGAACAAAGACACATGGAAGATATTGAAATTTATGCTCCATATCTGCACAGGAAGTACTGTGAGGATCTACAACTTGACAAAATTTAGCCATCTGTCTGAATTTCATATGAATCAGGAAATGACTTAAGGGAATGAAGAATAGACCATCATGATTCCCTTTCTATGCCCAAGTCAGGCATGATGTTTCCACAAGCCACTGGAATACATATTGTGCACCTGCCTTGCATACTCAAGACTTGTAGCTTCAATATGCAGGGAGTGAAGATATTACATTAATCTAAGAGGCTACATGAGAGCTGCTTGTCCATGCTCCCTACTGATATACAGCTGGTTTGTGAAAACTTTTCTTAGGAAACACCCAAGAGGGACAAGTGAAATGGAAGATGATACACTGAGGCAAAAGCTTAGAAGATGGCATAAACATGGCAGGTGTGAAACGGATTTGTGGAAAACAGGCAGAAACAAGCAGGAGCTAAGATTATGAGTGATTCTAATATCATGTTGTGTACTCTTAATTTAAAATTCGTTTTTTACATTAAAAGAGAGAAAAATGGTAGAAAAAGAATAAACAGATAAACAGATTGGTAATATAAAGTAAATGGATGAAAATGCATTATAATATTGAGGGAAAATATCAACTATTAAGTAAATTCTGCAAGAATAATTATCAATATGGAAAAACAAAGTTGGACTTCATCATAATTATCAATATGGCAAAATGAAATTGCATGTCCAGGTGGGTAGAAGACATACATTTGAAATGAAAACTATATGGAATTTAGTAGACTCTTTGATGTTTAAGAGGGAATCAAAATAGAAAAAACAAAACCAAAAATGTAATAATCTGACTTCATTAAAAGTATAGACATCTCTCCTAAAGAAACTATGACTATGAGGAATGAACCTCAATATAGTCAAAGCTACATATGAGAAATCTATAGCTAACATTATACCAAGTGAGGAGAAACTAAAAAGCATCTCTTCTAAAATCTGCAATGAAACAGGGTATCTGATCTCTTAATTCTTATTAAATATAATGCTTGAAATGAACAGGAAAAGAAGAAGACAAATTACCTCCATTTGCAGATGACATGATTTTCTATGTAAGGGACTAAACACCTTACCAGATAACTCTTAGATCTGATTCTTTGAGCAAAGAAGCAGGATAGAAGTCAATATATACAAAACTCATTAGCTTTTCTGTATACCAATAATAAACTTACTAAGAAATAAGTTAAGAAAAATATTTCATTTGCAATAGCTTAGAAAACAACAAAACAATTAGATACAAACCTGAGATGAAAGATCTAGGCAACAAAAAATTTAAGTCTTAAAAGAAAGAAATTGCAGACTAGAAAATGGAAAGATCTCCCAAGCTCATGGATTGGCAAAATTAATATCATGAACATGGCTATATTACTATAAAGGGTTATAGATTTAGCAGAGTCCCACTAAAATTCCAATGACGTTCATCATAGAACTAGAAAAGCTAATCCTAAAATTCATTTGGAAACACAAAAATCTGTGATGAGTCAAAGCATATAAGCAGAAAAATTAACGATGGGGGTATATCAATACCTGACCTCAAATTATACTAAAAACCACAGTGACAAGAACAGCATGGTACTCACACCGAAGTGCACACATTGAAGAATAGACTAGAGGAGAGGACCCAGAAATAAATCCACATAACTAGTATCCTAATTTGTGACCAAGTTGTTGAGACTGACATTGGAAAAAAGACAACCTTTCAACCAATGGTGCTAGAACAATGGATATCCATATTTAGAAAAATAAAATTAGATCCATGTCTTTCACTCAGAATAAAAGTCAACTCAAAATAGATGAAAAACTAAGTCATGTAACACCGAAACTGCTGGAGAAAACACAGGGGAAATGCTTCAAGACATGGGTTTGGAGAAAAACTTTCAGAAAAGGACTCTTGAATAGCACAGGGAATATCCTTAAGAACTGACAGATTGGATTACATGATGTTAAATGGTTCCTGTGTGGTAAAAGAAGCAATCACCTGAGTGAAGAAGTAGCTTAGAGAAAATTGTTTGCAACTACACATTAGATGGGGGTGGTGGTGTAAATATATAGAATACATAAAGAACTGTAAAATGTGAACATCAATCCTGAGTGGACTGGATATATGCAGATGTTACTGGCTTTGAATAAAATGTACATGTTTGAATATGTGTAACCAATGATTACCTCTTTAAATGGCAGAGCTTAGGAGGTCTAAAGAAAGAAGACAATATGAAATGAAGTATATTCCAGAGAACTGAGAAGGATTGGATGGAAGAATAAAAACTCTACAGGAATATGTCTGCTCTATGGGAAGCTCCAGGAGTATGGAGACTGAGCGATGAGGCTGTAGCAGAGGATACAGCAGGTGAAGCATCTTTATGTGACTGGAAGGTCGGTTACACCAGAATATTTGGAAATAATATCCAAAGCTTTTTGCCTACCACAGAATTTCAAACCGTACTTTAAGAAATTTAATGTGGATATAACATGAAATAACTCATATGGATCTTTAGGAGTTAACGCCTGTGTTGCTGTGAGCAAAATATTCGATAGAATCAACTAAAGGGAGGAAAGGCTTATTTTGGATCATGTTTCAGAGAAATTTCTGTACATTCTGGTGGAGAAGCAGGAGAGCAAGAGAGGCTCACAGCAACCTGAGTTGTAGCAATGGTTGCTCCCATGGCACAGGCCAGGAAGTAGAGGAAGCAGATCATAACCAGGGGCAGACCTTCAAAGACCCACCACTAGGGACCTACTTTCATCATGAAGGCTCCACATCTAGAAGACTCCAAACCCTTCAAAATAATGTGTCCATGTGGGAACTGAGCACTTGGGAGGAGGTGGTGGAGCGGTGGGGAGACATTTCACATTCAAACGGTAACAATGAGATGTCAAACGTCCTATTTGCCACTGGTTGGTTTGGGCCTCTCTCTGGACAAAGAAGAGCTTGTGTTCACTACCTTGTGTTCTTCAGAGTCTTCTGGTGGGCACTATCAATGAACTGTGGGCCTAAAGTAGTGTGTGGGCATGATGTCTCAGAGTATCTGAGCTCCCAGGAGCGTCTGTCCTACAGAGAGAAATGGAACAGCTGTCACATGCTGCATCTACACAGTAGATCATATCTTCTTGAAATGTGGCTCCACATATCAATCTGACTTAATCCTAAAAGATTGCCTTCAAACTGAAAATCAGAAAGATAGGCTAATTTTATGTATCAGGCTTCAGGCATCTGAGTGCCCAGTTACTAACCCTAGGTGATTTATTATTATTATTATTATTATTATTATTATTATTATTATTATTATTATTTTGCAAGAAGATGGAAGTCTGATAGTAGACACTGATCAGCTTACTATTGGACTTTTAAACCTCATTTTCCTACTAAGGAATGCACACATCATTCTTGGAGCTTTGAAAATCAAGACAAACTAATTGAATCTGCCAAATGACCTAAAATATGACAAGACACAATGCAGAATCTGTTTGTTCTTATTAGTGAGACTGCCTATCCAGGTGAACTTTATGCCACACTGGGCCCAGCATGCACCAATATTAGCCTCATGGGGAAGTTTCATGCTTCATTTAAAAAGCGAAAGGAGACCAGACAGAAAAACAATACAAAAACAAACAGGAAAAGGAAGGTGGTGTGCCCATTTCACAAATAAATTGCATGAGATGTCTTAGTTCACTTATCTGGGCTCAGGGGAAGAACAGGTAAATCACTCATAAAGAATATTTGCAGAGTACTAAGAGAAAGATGGACTCATAATCCATGGAAATAGAGTCTAGGAGATTGATGTGGAAAATTTTCCAGCTCCCCAACTTTCAACCACTTAGAAGTTCCTCTCTCATCTTAGCGATAGCCTGAGCCTTCTTTAGTAATGATCCTTTGCTGGTATCTCTCGCAGCTTCCAGATTCTGCTCCATAAGTGAAACTGTCCTTATGTCTGTGTCCCATTGCATATGCACAGTCTAGTCTCTCACATACACTGAAGAAATAGTCCCTGTGAGAAACAGGCTTCAGATCCAAAGTAGGGCATGTGTGAATCTGTACACTGGGGTTCGAGGGTACACTGTTTTGACTATTTATAACTTGAGTCCTTCTTTGTTTCCTGGATATGACAAATTATATTTCACCTGAAGCGGTCTCTTTTTCTAGTTGCACAACACACACACACACAGCACCCCCCCACACACACACCGACACACACCCACATCCACCCACCCACACTCACACACACACAAACAACACACACACACACACAACACCCCCCCCACACCGACACACACCCACATCCCCCCACCCACACTCACACACACACAAACAACACACACACACACACACACACACACACACACACACACACACACACTCTTCAGCTTTGGTCACTTTCTATTCCAATACTATGACTCACTCATTGTTTCCTCTTTTCCATTGCCCTTTCACTTCTGATTTTTTATTCTTGTAGCCTAGGTCCCATTCAGATACCAACAATCTGTCCTTTATCAATCTATATTATTCAGCTTCCCTCCTTTACTGTGTTCATGTAGACCCAATTTGTTCTTAATGTGAAAAATTCCTTAAAATGTCAGACACTGAGAGCAACAATTAATAAATCGGACCTCCTGAAAATGAGAAGCTTCTGTTAAGGCCAAGGACTCGGTAAATAAGACAAAATGACAGCTTACAGAATGGGAAAAGATCTTCACCAACCCAGCATCTGACAGAGGGCTGATCTCCAAAATATAAAAAGAACTCAAGAAACTAGACATCAAAATATCAAATAATCTGATTAAAAAAATGGGGTACAGATCTAAACAGAGAGTTCTCAACAGAAGAATCTCAAAT